>JANTPZ010091405.1:0-10916 GCA_025593235.1 Vachellia pachyceras
GAAATCGTACCGTCAACGAACTGCAACGTGTTCTTGGATTGAAGGGCCATTTTCATAGCCCTAGACCAGGTGTGATAATTTGGGCCACTGAGAACGGGATGCACAAGAACGATGGTAGGATTTTCGTTCGGATGAAGATAATAAGGGCTGGAAATTTGAGAAGGATCAATAATCGAACCAGAAGCAGGGCGGTCGACTTGGGAATTGGAAGTGGAGCGATCGACTTGGGAAGATTCGGCCATCGTGCTCTGATACCATGAAACAGGTTGAAGCTCACCAGAGACAGACCAGAGACAGACCTTTGCGAATGAAAATGGCGAAAAGGGAAAGTGAAGCTAACTGACCAGTCGAATATCAGAGAATAGAAAAGAAAGGAAGGAAACTGGAAAAATATTATTACACTCTGATCACAAGTACAACAGCTATCTTTCTCTTATATACACGTGTGCCTAACAGAAAGAAAAACCGAATAAATAACAAATATAACAATAATTAACTTTTGTCTTTATACTCTGTCACAATGTTCACCACGAGAGAGAGAAAAAGCAAGAAAGCCACTTAAAGTATAGCAGAGTAGCACTAATAATCAAGCACAACCAGAAACCGTCTTCAAAATGCTTAAAACTTACCCCTCCCCCAAAAAAACTTAATTTTATTTACAATCCAATTCACTGGACATGCATTCCTGATTAGCAGTGATTTTTAGAAAGTGCTGCCCTTTATCAAGTATCTTATTCATCAAACTATAAATAAGAATAACAACATAAGTGTGCGGAGGGGGATCAAAACTTTGTGAAAGGGATTTCAAGTTTAGAGGATGTAGAGGTAGAGTAGAAGAAAGACCCAGAAACACAATCATACCCTTTCACACGCACTCGGTAAGATTGTTCTGATCCACTAAGGAATAGCCAACACAAACGTCAATCACAGAATAATTCCGGGGAAAGAAGAATAACCAGGAAGCTAGAAAAAGCGGGAAAAGCGAAAAAATTCAGGTACCAGCTGCCGGGACTGGAGAGTGGAAGGACAAATTAGCTTGTGAAAGCAAGGTCGCGGCATTCTCCGAGTGTAAGGAAAGCCGAAAAACGCAGGTTCAAAGCATTTAAAATCCCTTTCACTTCTTTCGAAAGAAGAAACCTTTGGGGTTTGGAGAGCACAGGATTGCCAAAGCTTGCGGATCCACTTCAAACCTCTTCTTCTCCACGCCCTCGTCTCTGCCTTTGAGTAAAAAAAATAGCGATTTTTAAAACCTTCAAAAAACCTTCACTTGACCGAGTCCATGACTGCTCAGACGATACCATCAGTTTTGGAAAAATGTCATGTAAAGCGTAGATAAAGTAGTGTGATTAAAATAGATTTTTTTGTTAATTTTTGCGTAATTTTAGTTTTGCACGCTAATGGTTGTAATTTGTAAGAAGAAATGAAGGCAGCGCAAGAGATTCGAATTCCACAGAGGAAGTGAGCCTATTAAAGAAAAAGACAATAAATTACCAAAATAAGTCAGTTTTCACAGTGGAAAACGCATCTCATCTCAAATCTCTTCAGTTCGTTGAATTTTAGGAAAGCGTTCTTATTTTTTTTCCTGCCTTGGATTTCTCATTTGGCCAAATGGCTTAGATTTTGCTTCAACATAATATTAATTATCATGTAAGTTCAAATTATTTTATTTTGAAAGTAATCTCTTTGCTGTGTGAAGATTGGGATGATTATATATATATATATATAATTCAAAATATTAATTACCTGACAAATAGACAGTCGTAGACTAAAATTTGAATCCACTGATGATTGAATTAAATGGAAGAAAAGTGTGTGTATCATTGTTTGGATTATCTTATTTTAAGTAATTTTACAAAATTTCAATTAAATATGTTAGTTGAGTTTTGTGTTGACTTAATTAAAATTGTTTTTGAAGTGATTTTAAGAACGTTTATGAAATTTGAGAATTTAGTATTTTAAGCTTATGGAGGGTTAGTACAATCTATAACCCTCTTAGCTTACTTTCATTTTGATTTTTGTCATTCAAATTTAAAATGAAATGATTTTAATCTCTAAAAAAACAAAATAATCCAGACTTTTATCATGTGAGAGCATAAAACCATATATTGGCTTCGTTTGGAAACCCGTTGAGAAAACGGACACAGATTCCTAGGTACTTTATGTAAGAGGAATTTTGTCTCGGCTTGCGTGAGAATGGGTTTTGGGGGTCAAAACGGGGTTCCGTTAACGAAGCTATTATTATAAGTAGTTATGTTATAATTATATATCTTTTTTTTTTTGCCAAGGAAGTTATAATTATATATCAATTCAATCTGAATTCATCATTTTTATATTAACATGTGACACACGGCAACACCAAAAATCCCAAATGACCTTAGCCTCTTATGCCTTGTTTGGTATGGTGGAAATGGGAGGGTGGAAATGGAATTGGAATTGAATTCCATGATGTTGGCATGTTTGGTATGATGGAATTACAATTCTATATGGAATTTAATTCCACCTAAATACCCAATTTCAATTCCATACCCAAACCTATGGAATTCATTTGGGTTCCATGGAATCCAATTTTTTGGACCAAAATATCCTCCCTTATGCAAAATAATCTTTTTTGTTACATTTCAAAAAAAAAATCAACATTCATAAAAAAAAGATGTAGATTCCATCTTCATTTCCATGACATACCAAACGTAATTTTAAAGCTCATATCCATCTCTATCTCCATCTCCATATCCATATTCATTTCCATCAAAATCAATTCTGTGTACCAAACGAGACAATAATGAATATTGCACTATTGATTCACCAAAAAAAATATTGCACTATTGAAAATCCCGAAGGCTTGGCATTGAGATGCATGTTTAATTAAACTTCTGTTTCATGATGATCTGACTTAATCTTGCTCTGTTTTAGATACTGATTTTTCCGTGACATTGTGATATTTAAAGAAGGATTTAAAACTTTAATAATGCATTTTAAATCTTTCTCATCCTATTTTTTCAAGTATATAAAGCAGAATACTTTTAATTCTGTTAACTTATCGACCAGGCACTCTACCAATAAAATATGGGTGTTCGGCCCTTCTTGTTGATGGAAAGACACGTACGTATAATTCCAGTACTTCTACGCTTCTTCCGATTGTCTTCCAACAAAAAATAATGACACATCCCAATGTCAGATCCAAATCTCCTCCACTTCCCAAATCATGTTTCCTATCTCGGGAAGCCAAATCCTACATAGGCATCTCTCAGAACCAGAGGTTAATTAATGACTTACGTAGGCATCCAATTGTTGTTGGTGGTTTGATCTTTTCGCATGGTTTATACCACGGACAAAGGTTTGATCTTTTCGCATGGTTTATACCACGGACAAACACACCCGTGCATCAATGCGGTTCTCTTCTATACCATACCAACATGTAAGTGGATTCATCAACCATGCATGACTCGTTTTGCTTCCTCATCAATTCTCTATTTCTCCTGTTTGCCTAACATATTCCATATATATATATATTCATCTCATTCTCAAGCACGTCTGGCTTTTCTTCAACGTGTTGGGGGATTTCTGCTGGATTAATCATGCTGACCTATCCACCATTTGACCTAGAAACTAAATGAAATCATATACTATCTGTAAAATGCACACGTTTTTCTGGCACACACATATATAGATACACGCAATATGTTTCTTTTTTCCTTTTTTCTGAGTCTTGTTCAGCATTGATTCTGTACAGAGAATTAGAAAAGAAGCATGAGGGCGTCGACAAGGGAAGTGACCACGTTAGGGACAAGAACGATGATGGTGATTATTATGAAGGTTGCTGTGATGGTGACGATGATGTTTGGAGCAGAAGGGTTAGGTGCGAATTTGTTTGGTTCAGACACAAATGGGGTTTATAGTCCATGCGAGGATGCCAAAGTGCGGAAAGGGGATGGTTTTACGTTTGGGATTGCATTATCCGACAAAGACTCCTTCTTTATGAGTGCAGGTGGTCCCCAGCTTTCGCCCTGTGATCGTCGTCTTGATCTCGCCAACAAACCTACACAGCTCGCTTTGTTCAGACCAATGGTGGATGAGCTCTCCTTGCTCACCATTAATACCACCACCTTCGACCCGGTACCCATTATCATTTCTTTGAATTAGATCCATTAAGTTCTCACGTTTTAATGACTGTCGTCAAACTGTGAACGTCATTGTATTCTGTCGGTAAAATGAGAAGGACTCTTTCAAGGCGATAAGTTAATGTTTATTTATCGATTTTAACCCTGTAATAGTGTTTTTTGGACGCGTTTAAATGTGACCCTTCATGTTTTATCAGTGTGAAGTGTGAACATCATAATATTCCTCTCTTCGTAAAATTCACACCCTGTCCTAGAAGAATTCTTTGATCTTCAATTCAAGTTATCTTTTTTAACTGCACTCAAATTTCTGCGCTATCCAAATCTCCAAAGGAAGAACTCTGCTTCTTACAAATAAAACCAGCTAATTCTCCTGAACTCTTGTGCATATCGTTGGATGTCTGTGATGTTCATTGAATCGAGTAACACGTGGTTTTTTTTTTCTGTGAATTGCTCAGGTAAAATCTGGGGGATTTATGGTCGCTTTTGCTGGACAAAAATATGCAGCTAGATCACCTCCCATCAAGTTTTCTGATCAAAGTCATACAATTACCAGTCTCACTTTGGTAAACACATTTCGCATTGCCCTCTTATTATTTGTGATTTGGATCATTCAGAAATATAAGACACCAGGGCAAAATGTTACGAGCATAGATAATCATTTTTCCCAATAATGAAGGAATTTGTTTGAAACATTTGGTGAAGTAATACGTATTTGTAAGAAACTACTCACTTGAGCATATTATTGTTTGACAATCTAATAACAAGCACATACTCATTACGCTTAAATGTTATCCTTTTAAAGGTGATCTTTAGAGGGAATCTATTATGGAAAGTGGCTTTTGATTTGACCCTCAGATTCTCGAATTTGGAGAGGGGACTCTACAGAATTTGCATTGGAAAAGCTTCGGATGCGATAAATGCTCAGGAGACAACGTTTGCTTAAACAATCAAGACTGCGCAGTGCCAAATTCCAAGTGCCATAACAATGGTGGGAGTGGGTGCAACATAGCCATACAGCTCGCATTCTCAGGAACAGACAGGAGCCTCAATGTTCTCAATTCTTGGTACGAGGTTGAACAGCTACGCCAATACTCTCTCTATGGCCTTTTCTCTGATCTTAAGAATTCCATTATTACACCCTATAAGGAGCTTTTCTAACTCTATTTTTGTGCACCGCAATAAGCGAGAGACTCTCTGTTTCAATGTAATGATATGGTGAATGGATGACGATTTCTACGACTTGATTTATATAAGAGAAAAAAATTGTGAGATTCCATTTCATGTTTTACTATTTGTAAGGGTTAAATCAGGCACCATCACAAGTAGAAGACAAAAAATCCAGCGTTTTTGCCAGGGGAAATATAAAAAACAGAAGTTGTTCCCCAGGGAAACTAGTGGACTGTTCTAGCACTCAATTGAAATATTCCGTTGTTCATGACAAAAGATCACCTTGTTTTCACAAAAAGAATGGCCAAACTTCAGGTCAACCTCAGAAAAAATCAGGAAAGCTTGCACCTTGATCACTAATGAGCTGCTCAATGTCCATTGCATCCATCTTATCACCTTCCCAAGTCCTCAACAATGACCCCACCAGGGCCCCTCTTCGTGAGAATTAGTCTCCTCTATTGCAGGGGCTTTTGATCTTTTGAGCGATAGGTTTGGATGAGAAAATGTGCCACAGATTTGAATCCTAGTTCTAACACCTTGTAAATTAAATGCAAAGGACAAGATAGGAATATATCAGTTTCAGCAGCAGGTCTCGCAATGTTATGTGGACTGGGTTGCATATAATAAGCAGAGACAAGAATGGCCCGCGGAAAGGTTAGTGTAATTTAAGTCTTTATTCAGCTCTTACAAGAAGCTTGAGCACAAGATGGAAAGAAAGAACCTGAACTCTTGCAGGAGCAGAGATTATCAAAGATGCGGATCTTCCAACATAACGAGGTTGAAGAAACTAACCTTACTGTACAGATTGCCGGTGGCAGTGGGCATCCAACCCTTTGCTTTACGGCAACGACTACAATTGCTAATCCCCAACAAGCTGGACATATCCATTTGCGATTGTCGTTTGGTTCTAAAACATTTTCTCCATATCTGCACAATATTACTAAAAATTATAATAATGGCTAGCCTCGATCTTCACAGAATCACAGTAAATGAGACAGTGCTATAATTTTTTCACCTGAATTTAAGATGGAAACAGAGTTCTTGAAACAAACAACAATCTACAAGGTACTGATGAAAAAAGAAAGAAAGAAAGAAAAATGTTGTTTTCTCAATCTCATCTTCAGATAGCTAGAAAATGCTAACTCATGTACAGGCAATTTCCACAAAGCTGTCCTTGGAGTAACTCGCATTAGCCACAAAAGGTATGCAAACCAAGAGTCTTTTTGCCTGCAAGGAAGCAAATGATTTCCTAAAATTCAACAAGCTCGCGGAAAAGTTGATGCGCCAACTTTATACATTAACTACAAAAATCTAGTAGATCTGAGTCTTCAAACAAAATGCTTACTTAAAAACCATTGTTTCTAAAGGTCAACCAACGCAAACAAAACAGAGATGCATTGCGACAATGCAAATATGTTGGTATCATCTTCTCATAACAGAAGAATCTAAGTTTTGCTTTCAGCATTAGGCATGTTATGTTAAAATAGAAAGTAATAACCGTGCAAGGTAGAAAAGGACTTGTTGAGTTGGTTAAAAAGCGGTCCACCGGAAGGTTGACCGCGGGTTGGGTTTTAATAAGTTGCCATTCATTGAAATATTTGTTCCTAATAACCATGATCAGAAAAGAGAGGAAAATTTAAGTTCACAGTTAAGTTTTCATTCCCTAGCAATTCATGCAGCCTTATACTCCTCCAAATTCATAACATGGCGATGAGATACAAATGGGAGCTAACAGTGGATCATGTGTCAAGAGAATAAAATCGTCCTACACCTTTAACCATAGAAAGATTATCTAAGTCATCGCTTCTTCATGCTCTAAACTTGTTCATATTTACCTTTTTGGCACTTGCCTTCATCTGTGCCAAACAAAATTAAGCCACCATTCCCTCTTTTACTAATCAATAATTTGAAATTCATTGATTTTAGAAGACTGATAATTTGAATTTTGAGTCCTGTAAGAGCATTTTTTTTTATATAATTAAAGTTCAGACATTTCATCAAAAAAAAAAAGTTCAGACAAATTGGAACCAGTGGGCTCAACACGGTCATGTCTATGAATTTAAAAAAGTATTTATAGAAGTAATTACCAACAAAATCCTGATGATTAAGATTGAACTCCCTATCTTATGGTTCCTTAACTATTAGATGAATTTTACAGGCCTTTAAAGAGCATTTTAATGAAATTTTTCCTTCCTGAAAGCTCAACTACGTCATAATCATAAGTTAAAAATACAGGGGCCGACGCCGAAAACATCCAAATTCTTTTCCGGGGAAAAAATCCCTGAGGCCCACCGGATAAGATGCCCTTTTTAGCCATCCACTGTGGTTTTGGCGCACACCGGACTTCACACCCCACTTGGACTTGCGCCCCCTTTTCCTTCCCGGCAAAAAGTTCAACCCATAGTCCCACGTCGACAAGATTTTGCCACGTGGCTCCTTCCATGTTGGATCAAAGCATTCGACTTCATGGGCCCACCTTTTTCCCCGAACATTATAATAATCAACGGTCACTATCTGACTATTCTCCACAGTGGACCCAATCCAATGGACCATATCATCTGTGCTTTCTCCTTCCACTGCTATTTTAAAATATCTAATGGTAATATCTTCAATCAATAGTTTATGACTTTATTCTCATCATCCTTATCCAACCCGGAAACGGAACCCACTGAAATTCGCAGTATTAAACGGTATCGTTGCCTTCCTTCCTTATCCTCACTCTTCTCCAGAGTTTCTAAAATTTGGTTGTTTTTTTTTTCGATACCATGATTAAGTCAGCCTTGCTTCGATCTTGTTCTTCTCCCATGCTTCTCGATCCAAAGGCTTCTTCTTCTACAAGATTTGCTTCTTCCACTATCTCTTGTTCGTCCAGGAACCAGGCTTATATCCCCAAGCTTGAACCCTTTAGCCGATCCAAGTTTGAAAGGGCCGTCAAGGATCCTCCGTTGATTCAGAAATCTGAAATAGAGCTTGCAGGTATCTTTTCACAGTTTCTTATTGTTTCGTGTTCTGGAAAATCAGAGCTTTAGGTGTCCACTGATCGTCGAAAGATTGAAACTTGATGGCATTTTCTTTCATGATTGATTCTCGGACGTGCTTAAATTAGAAATTTATCGTTATTGTTGCTATTATTATTCTTTCTGATGGGCCTTGTGATATTTGCAGATTATTGTTCGACGCTTGAAGGTGAAGAATCCTATGGTTGTTGGCAGGCTTACTTTGAGCTGAAGGATGTTGAAGTAAGTTCTTTCTGTTTTTTCTTCATTTCAGCAGGATGCGACAGATTACTGAGCTTTCTGTTACTCCATAAACAAAGTTTATGCCAAGAAATAATGCAGTGACGTTGCACAAACATTAGTCACGGTCTTTCACAAACCCAACTTTTCCCCTTTAAAGCTTAAATGAACAAAGACTTTTCCTCTTCTCTAAATGTTGAAAATTGTAAGGATTGAAAACAGGTCATTTTTTGAAATGATTTTGCTGTTTTTTTCGTTGCTTTCGTTCAGCAAGATATGTTTCACAAGATAGACATTCTGTATAGAAAGCCACACCCTGTTTTAATGCCTTTGGTGTACCCCAAGTTAAAAGCTTTAGCATGAGGTTTGGAGTTTAAATCCATGTTAATGCAAAAAACAAAAACAAAAAACACATGGGAGATGTACTCTGGTTGGCCTTGATAATGCTTGCATATGACCCAGATTGCCTATATAAAAAAAATAATAGTAGTTGTTGGGTTTTGGGCTCCCTTCTTATGTAAGAAAAGTTCAATGTTTAAAGCCCATCTATGTCTCACTTATTTCAGTGTAGAGGAGGCAGATTAGGTTAAATGGGGGAGGTCTAATTTAGATGAAGATTTAATACTCGTTGCTCTCTTCCTAACAATAATTAAGGAACTAGTATTTGATTCCTTGGGTGATTGGTGACTTGTATTCGGAGGCTGATCAAGCTCTTTGTTGACGTTGTTGTAATATTAATGTTTCGACAGAAAGAGGTGCCAAAAGCGGACATAGAGAGGCTGATTCTGGAGACAGGTGGTGTGAAGTCGTTGATAGGATGTTTGCATGGCATTGCAAACATGCACAAGCTGAAGAAGAATGGCTGGTCAGTTGCAAAACTGGTGGAATCAGAAAAAGAAAGGCAGAGGAGGCATTGCCCTGTTCCAGATGGGCTGCCAAAATCTGATGAGGAGATGATGGAAGAGGAAGAAGGTAGAATGCCTGATTCTCCATTTACAAGGCTTCTCAGAAGCAAGGGCAGGTTCCCTGCTTGGTATTCCCAAGCTCCAGATCACCAAACTGATTGATGGATCGTTCACTGGTTATTGCATCTCCTTGAAGGCAAATGAGAGAGATCTGGTCTGAATATGTGTATGATAGAATTGTGGATTGTGTTTAGCTATCAAAGAGTTTTGATCTGATTAGTAATTGGGTATGGCATGTGTAATTAGTGAATACCATTGGGTCATGTGAAGTTGTGAATGGAAAATAATGCTATATTTGTGATTAACGATTTTCATGTATCCATTACCCTTAAGAAATGTGAAATGTGTTTGATGTCATTTGGCATATAAGGCTCGAAAGATAATCACGTAAATTAGTTTTTAAACATGGTACCTAAGGTTGTGAGGGTGTATGCTTAGTTTGGACAAGAAACCAATCTATAGAGAAATATTTAAAAATATTATCTCGAAAGATAATCACGTAAATTAGTTTTTAAACATGGTACCTAAGGTTGTGAGGGTGTATGCTTAGTTTGGACAAGAAACCAATCTATAGAGAAATATTTAAAAATATTATCTCGAAAGATAATCACGTAAATTAGTTTTTAAACATGGTACCTAAGGTTGTGAGGGTGTATGCTTAGTTTGGACAAGAAACCAATCTATAGAGAAATATTTAAAAATATTATCTCGAAAGATAATCACGTAAATTAGTTTTTAAACATGGTACCTAAGGTTGTGAGGGTGTATGCTTAGTTTGGACAAGAAACCAATCTATAGAGAAATATTTAAAAATATTATCTCGAAAGATAATCACGTAAATTAGTTTTTAAACATGGTACCTAAGGTTGTGAGGGTGTATGCTTAGTTTGGACAAGAAACCAATCTATAGAGAAATATTTAAAAATATTATCTCGAAAGATAATCACGTAAATTAGTTTTTAAACATGGTACCTAAGGTTGTGAGGGTGTATGCTTAGTTTGGACAAGAAACCAATCTATAGAGAAATATTTAAAAATATTATGTGATTTACGTTTGTAATTAAGTGTTTCTATTGCGACATCATTTTTGAGTCATGCATGCGTACTATACAATGATAAAAACAACAAACTGTACATTCAATTTTATAGAGACATATTTGAGGCTAAATTAATTTTACCATTTTTTGAGGAAAAAAAATTAATTTTTACCATTTAACATAATAAGATTACACGTGTCCGTATAATTCATAGGAGATTTGTCTAGTTTTTGCTATAGAAGTTCCCTTATGCCAAATTATCATGGGTGGAACAAACTCATTTTCAATGTCCTTCCAATATTCATGATTTTAATTAAATTTCTATAATCTAATAAAACCTTAATTTAATCCTTGCTACTAAATTTGCATTATTTTTTGGTTCATGGTAAGGAT
>JANTPZ010091406.1:0-25995 GCA_025593235.1 Vachellia pachyceras
TTGTTCCACAGCCAGAAGTTTTTCTGGATTTGGATATAATTCCGAAACACAAACAGAAAGTGGAGGCCAGAAATGTTCAGAGCCAAAAGAGTATGTATGGTCCATAGTGTGGGGGCAGTCAACAACACGAGTTTCAAGTACCCTCCATTCCAAAAGGATTTTTTTTTTGGGCCAAAGGTCCAAAAGGATGTTTGTAGACAATCATCCCAAGAGAATATTAGTAAGCGAAAACAGCTGCAAAAGCAATGCAACTCGACAGATTCATCTCCAGTGAAATGAACACAAAGTTCAACAAGGAAGATTGTGTTGAATTGAATCACAACGCTACCGTATAAATGCTCATCAACGGGGGGAACCTTATTGGAAAGCAAGCATCATCGGCCAATACAACTAATTTCGAGGGAAATCAAAAAAGGGACAGGAAACCCGATCAGTTACTCAAAGGGAAGTAAGAGTGAGAAATAATCAACAGGGAAAAAGAAACAAATAGCCCGAAATTTGAAGCCATTAAAAACCCCGATCCCAAATCCATCCAGAAAACACAAAATTTACAGTCAAAACCACCAGAAAAATAAAATACTAAAAAGAAATATAAAATTTCTGTCGAAGGAGAAAAAAAAATAAGGAGACCTTTGTTTCTGGAATTCGGTAATTGATATATACTCGAGTTTCCCGTGTATATGATAGTAATAACAGAAAAGAGCCAGGCTGACGTGAGGAAGCCGCACCTTTCCCTAAAGCCTCCAAGAAGGAGAGTAAGCTTCTAGAGAGGGAAGGCGAATAACAAAGGAGACTGCGTCCTTTGTTGCAGAGAGGGAGGGGGGAAGGGTTAGGCAGGAAGACAAGGATCGAAGGAATAGAGAGGCCGTTTTGGAGGGTCTTAACGGCGTTAGGAAATTTGTTTGCGTGTCGGTTCGGTGTTACCGTTTGAACACGACGGCCATTCATTCAGTCAGGTCCTCCGTTTTTTTTATTATTTAAAAGTTATTTACAGATTTTAAAATTAAGTTTAATAACTTAAAATAATAACACGGTAATTATTCAATAAGATATGAATAGAATGAATATAAAATATTTTGTATTATGCTAATATTGCTCTATTTTTCATTCACATGGCTGTGTATCCGTTGTAAACACGGTAGAGAAGTACTTTTACGTAAGTTGAAGTAAATATGTAGAGGAGATTATTTCGTTTTGTGGAAAACACTATTGAATATACTTTTGGTAAGTAAATGAGCTTTTCCAAATAAGCACCGTATCTTTTTTTTGTGAATTCTGATTAATTGTGGTGTTTAGAATTAGTTGAGAGGGTGATTTTACGCAAACTAAAATAAATGTATAAGATGAGTTTTATTTCGATTTTTATGTAATGTAAGTTTGATGTGTTTTCTAAACAAGCACGTTAACACTGAAATTGAAGCTAAGATGGCATATTGTAATCTGAACCCTCTTCGTTTGATCGCTAAAGAAGTCAACTAAAAGATCTCTGGGCGCTTAAGGTGCTAGCTGTGAGCATGTGTACGGTCGTAATTCATTCAATAGTTTTCACTTTGGTGGAAGATTAAAAAATACATGTAGATTTATTGTAAGGTATCAAAGAATGAAGTTATTTATGAAAATGTTTCAAGAGGTTGTCAATGACAAGTCGAAGAGCATCATTGACAAGTAGAGCAGCAGCCATTGACAACTCTTAAAACCTTTTCATAAATAACTTCCTTCCTTGTTACCTCACAATAAATCTCCCAAAATAAAAAGCCCTTACTAATACCAGTAATGCGGGTTGGGCTCACCAGCCTACCATATTCTGGCGGGTTCGGGCTGGCAAATGCCAATCCGCCGCACCTGGCTTGCGTGTTAGGGGGTTAGCCTGCCAGCTTACTTTTTTATTTTTTAAAAAAATTTAAATTATTATATTTTAGATATTTTTACCTTTTTTCATTTTAACATTTTTATTAAAATAAAAGTAATATTAAATATATTTTTATGATAAATAATACCTAATATATTAAAAAATAGTATAAAATATTTTATTTTTCATATCAACTTCCTATAATACTATATTTAAAATTATAACAAAACATTAATACTTATATTTTTTAAAATTAAAAAATTTCATTATTAAAAATTTATTGATGGGAAAAGAATAATACGACTATACAATCTTATAAAGAAAAGAAAAAAGGAAAGTTTAATTTAAAAAAATAAATTTTTTAACAACCCGCCAACAGCCAGAAATGGTGCATGCTGCATTTCTGTAGCCCACCAACTCTGTTGTCAGGCTGACAGCGCCATCCTACCAACATGTGTGGATCAGCCCCATTCCCGGTATTAGCCCTGACAACCATTAATTTAAGAATTATTATTTACACATGAATCTAAATTTAGAAAATTGTACGTGATTTAAACAAAAAATAATGTGTCCGTTTGGTAAAGCGGTGGAGAAGTACTTATGGGCTTATTCACACAAGCCGAGGCAAATATATGGAGGAGATTATCTCGTTTTACGAAAAAACACTGTTGAACGTATTTATAGGTATAATTTAAGAGTTGCCAAACAAGCACAATGATGATAGAGCCTTGGTCAAAGGACTCTTGGCACATCAAAAGAGTCGTACGGTTGGGCTAATGTATAGATTCATTTCAGACTTGAAGCATTTCAGAGGACCCACAATATAGTGTATACAATTAATTTTTTTAAAAAGTCAAAAGAAAAGAGTCAAAGATTGGATCAAGTTGGGCCAGAAAATGAAGCATGTGACGATGAAGACGATTCCAATCTCACGATACTATTTAGGTTGGTGGGTAGGTCGTATCTGATAAGAGTGGTTCAGACGCCCCACCTTCACAGGTCAAAAAAACGCAACTCCTTTTTTGTTGTTCTTCTTCTTCTTCAAAGAAAATCAGCAAGCAAACACGTATTACACGTTTGACAGTGTAAATGGCAAAATGATTCTTCAGCGCAAACGTGTACATTATTTTAATTTGATTCTGTTCAAGTGAACACATTTCGTCATTTAGAATTTGAATGTCATGATCCCCATCTACTGATTCAGCTGAAATCTGAACCATTTAATGGCTCGTTTGATGTGTTGGAATTGATTTCGATGGAAATGGATATAGAGATGGAGATGGAAATAGAAATAAAGATGGAAATGAGGATGAAAATGGATATAAATATAAAAAAAATAAGAGGTCAAAAAATCAATTCCATGGAATTGAATACAATTCCATAGTTTACATCATGGAATTCATTTCTACCCATTTTGAATTCCATTTCCAATTACACCCTCCAATTCCACCATACCAAACATAGGAAATGAATTCCATTTCCAATTTCACCATACCAAACATAGCATTAGATCACTTTAAAAGAAATGATAATAAAATGTCCGGAATAAAAGGGTCGGTGTTACTGTATATACAGTTGCGAAGCCATGTTATGCTCAGGGTAGGCAAATGCCCCCACTGAAAGTTTTAGGTTACACGTAAATAACTATTAGATTTTTATTATATACCCACTTATATTTAAGATTTACACCCACTCAAATTATCTATACTAGCAAATTTGTTGTCATTTACTTAGAAATAAAAAAGTTGCCTCAAGTGCTCTTAGGTATTGGCTCCGCCACTGTGTATATATAGATGGCAGAGTATGGAATTGATCATTTGTGAATACAGACATGCAAATATATATATATATATATATATATATAAACGAAACAGGTTTGGCGCCGAAACAACCAACTAATGTGGAGTTTATAATTTGGTAAACTTCACTAAAGGCTCAAAGAGTTTTTCATAGGTTTCTGTCATATATGCTTAAAAAAAATCATACTCTAATTGCTATAATTTATCGATTTCTTTCTCTTTTTGTTGGCCTCTATGTGTTATTATTGGTTCACTGTAAGTTTGGGGATTCAGAGTTTTCTCTCATTGGCATGTTCTACCTCTTCATTGGAAAAGAAAAACTTTCAGATCCTCCATACATTGCAAGTGCCACGTTCTAGCTAGCTGTTAAAAATAGCTGTTTGCGCAGCCTGAAATTATACGTGCGTGTAATGTTTAGTAAGAAGCTGTGTTATCATAGATTATGACTAATATACGTACTTCACTTTCAATTAATTTCATGTGAAATATGTGGCTCATACATTTTTTTTTTATTTTGTTTAAATGTAATCTCAATAATATGTCATTGACAGAAAGGTAAGACCAAGAGGGGGGAAATCTTATATTCTAGGACCTCAATGTACTTACTTTCACAAATGAAGGATGTTAGATGTTTGAGACACTGTATCACACTTGTCTTGATAGCGATTCAAACTTTAATCTTTCATACTATGAAAAACAAACCCATTTTATTATAGGCAATCTAGTGAAATAAAATCCAGAATATTTGATTTTCATACTACGAAAAACAAATCCATTTTATCATACCTAATGCTTTTAGTGACACTCCAGGCAATCTAGTGAAATAGAGGTAAGAAAATTTGATTTCGATACCATGAAAGACAAACTCATTTTATTATACATAACGCTTTCAGTAACACTCCAGGCAATCTAATGAAATAGAATCAAGAAGATTTGATTTTCATACTACAAAAAACAAACCCGTTTTATTACACATAACGCTTTTAATAACACTCCAGGCAATCTAGTGAAATAGAATCAAGAAGATTTGATTTACATACCATGAAAGATAAACTCGTTTTATTACACATAACGCTTTTAGTAACACTTCAGGCAATCTACTGAAATAGAATCAAGAATATTTGATTTTTATACTACAAAAAACAAACCCGTTTTATTTCACATAACGCTTTTAGTAACACTCCAGACAATCTAGTGAAATAGAATCAAGAAGATTTGATTTTCATACTACAAAAAAAAACCCGTTTTATTACACATAACGCTCTTAGTGACACTCCACGCAATCTAGTGAAATAGAGTCAAGAATATTTGATTTTCATACTACGAAAAACAAACCCATTTTATTATACATAACGCTTTTAGTAACACTCCAGATAATCTAGTGAAACAGAATCAAGAAGATGTAATTATTCAAATCCCAAAGAAGACCACAAGAAACAGTTCCAATAACGGAAGTCCAGAATCATGCTAGGCCGTTTAATTAATATGTGTATAGCTAGGCCCAACTATTCTGCGTATGGCAACATACCTACGTACACACACAGTATAAATAATTTGAGTAGGTTCAAATCTTAAATATCAGTGAATTCATAATAAAAATCTTAAAGTTATTTACATATAATCCAAAAATTTCGGTGGGGCATTTGCCCACCCTGCGTACAAGGTGGCCCCGCCACTGCGCGCACACACATCTCGTTGGATTGTTAATTCATGAATAACCATCCTTCATTAATGAGCCAACTAGGGAACTCTAGGGATGAGCTGCCCAAATCTTGTAATCTAATGACATCCCCCTCTTCTTTTAAGTCTTTGTGATAAACATGAGCTTGTAAGTTCGACTATCTACAAGTATAATGAGTACATGGTTTATACGTTGAAAAAAGAAAAGAAAAGAAAACTCTGACGTTAATATATGGCGAAAGTAGCTTAATCACCAACAGACCTTTTCCTTTGTATATCATATACATGCATGCATTTCTCTTAACTCTATTATATTAATTTGCATCAACAAAGTGTGTGTGTGTGTGTGTGTGTGTGGGATATAGAACACGCGAGATCTAGATCATGACCTGGCTTCACAATATTGTACTTAAGATTTTTACGTTTGTTAGGACCTAAGAATGAATAATATATAGCTTTGCTGCTAAAAGAACAGCTTTGCATTGGGTCAATCAGATAAAATTTTGAATTTACTATACGATGAACCAATATTCAAATCTATAAAAGAAGTATTCACATTTAATACTTAAAAGTAATTTAAATTGATTCTAGAAGAAAGAAATTTGTAATAACTATTGTTTTTAGTATTTCATACAAGAATTATATTAGTGTAATCATACTAATTTATCCCAATTTCAGATGTGAAGAGGAATACAATATTTGATGTAATTAATAATAGCTAGGCTTTATAAAACTGATTACCGTCTAAGCACAAAACCGAGCATGCATATGCAGTAAGTTTATGTAAGTGGCTTTTCCATTAATGTAATTTGATTCAAGTGGAACTAATATTTAGCCTGTTTTTTTCCAGCTGTGAAAAAAGAAATCGACTCCAACATGCATGACTTAGATCATCAAATTCAATTGTCGTCTTCTTTAAAATAATAAGACAAATTATTTTAGAGCGCATCACTACAAGCATTAATTAATAATCATGCACGCCACAAAAATTACAATAACACAACACATACATCTCTGTATACATAATACATTCATACATATTTATAATATTAAGTTGCTCTGGGTTTGATCACGACACTATAATAACACAGACCTCTTATGATAACAAAGTACTACATGCATGTAGATGTTATATATGTATATATGTAATATAAGTAGTGGCGATGGATTATTTATGACACTTTTTGATATGATCCCATCAGTATTCTCCCTCTACACACACACACACACACACACACATATGTATTATATATGAAGAGAAGCAAGTGAATTAATTAGGAATGAGCTTGGAAGGAGGCTTAGAAAGAGTTGGAGAAGGATCATATCTTCCGTAGTCTCTTGTATTTGCCCTTAGCAGCCTCTCACGCTCTCTTCCTCCTTTATTCCCACCTCCTACATACACCAAATGTAATCCAATTCTATTAATATATTCTAACTATTTATCATATGTAAATGAACGATATCAATATAAACACACACACAAATGTTTCAAATATTCAATATTAATATATATACACTCTTCCACAGCTATACTATATCATTGGTAGCTCATGGTTTATGCGCCATATTGTTAGGTGCCACGCCTCAAAAGTGTTGGAATATACACACATATGATTATTTGCGTGTGCTCTGTCTGTGCGTGCATGTCTGTCACAAAATATATGCTGGATAATCATTTATATAAAGATTGTCTTGTTATGTTAAACTTCACGGTAACTGTAAGTGTTAAGAGGTTGACGACAACGCGTCGTTGTTGTTGAAAGCAAACATATGAATCATCTGTTGTGGGTTTTGTTCTTTCGCTCTTGAACAACAAACATATCAGAAACAATGATGATGGAGACAGAAAAGCACAGTAACTGATTAATGATATATAATACAATGAAGCAGCTCAGACACTAACCACTTCTTCAACATCCACATCTGCACCCAGCTTAGTCACGAACTTTGTTCTTCCACCTGCAAATCCATGAAACACGACAAAGCTGCGACGTTATATATTTGGTTTGCGAATGAAATGCACATACATCCATATATATACATACATATATTGATATATATATATATATCAATAGTTATAAAGCTCGCATGTGCTCTGCACTTCATGCATAGAAAGAAGCAAATCATCAAAAGATGCAATATAATTAGACTGATCTATAATATGCAAATTAAATTTGATTATTTTCACATGCAAGCACATACTAAAAAGCTAGCAGTCTCTGACAGCTTCACTAGGGTTTGGCCCCAAAAGTCTTCCAGAGACAAAACCTTAAAGAAAACCCACCCACCTGCAGTAGCAGCAGCGAATAGTGACACAGAAATGAGCAGAAAAATGATGAGCTTCCTGAGAAGCATGAGACTGCCCATTATCACTCAAGAAAAAAACTAATCAGACCAGGTTACTGTATGATGCTTCACTCGTCTGGATATTGCAGGAAATTAAACTATAGATTTGGCTCGAGATTGTGGAGTGTGGTGTGGAAGGAAGCATGGAAAAGAAATTGACAGTTATAATAAAGAAAGCATGCTTTTTGTTCTCTTGAGGCAACTAATTCAGACACAAAAAGTAAAAGGAGACCGCTTTCCTGTTGGTGGGGCACTAATTCTGAGGTTAGTGGAATAGCATAAACTTAATTAATTCATTAGTTTAGGACCATCGTTGAAATCTGACCCCTCAGTGGAGAATCATTGGAGTTCCCTTTCTTTCTATGCGCGCTTTAAACAAAATTACATATATTTTTTCCAGCATACCTAACTCATATTCTATTAATTTAATTTGTACCGATCGACTTTCGCTATTTGAAATAATATCCCTGAAGTCGAATTAATTAAGTGATTGATCGATCCAACTTGCTTTACTCCTCATCAGGACTTAAGTGCAGAAAATTTTAAAGCTCATAGTTAACAAAACATAATGCATTTGGGAACACAGTAAAGAAGTATTTTAACGCAAACCGAGGTAAATTGTAAAGGAAATTATCTCGTTTTACGAAAAGTACCGTGGAATGGGAGCTTGAGTCCTCAAAACGCTGAGCCAAACAAGCTAATAATCAGTACATAATTCAAATTTATCTCTAAGTTGGTTTAATTTTAATTATAAATACATCTAATAATGATTGTTATTCACAATTGACCCAACCCATTAACATTTTTTATATATGATCTAATTAGAAGCCTAATTAAATGATTGATCATTTGGATAGGGGTGAGTTATGAAGGGAGATGCATGTAAGGGCTATGCATGGTCGGGCTATGAAAGAGGCAACGTGGGTAGGTATAGGGCATATATTAATATAATATTATTAATATATAGGAATCACTAGTGGTTTCAATAATACTTAAAACAGGGAGAACGAGTGAAAGGACATTGGTGGAGAATAAAGAGAAGCACTGCGTGAGGTATTAAATGTTTATTAAATATGCGATGTGCTCTTATCTTCTACCCCTTTTTCTGCAAAAGCTGAGTGGTTGTACTTGAACAAGCGTTATCCTATAGGCTATACATGCATACATACATATACATGTGTGTGTGTGTGTATCAACTCAATCATTAATTAACTTGATCATCCTCACGCCACTTTAACACTAGTCTACAGTAAATAATGATCTTCATCGAACTGATGAGACAGGATCATAGTACCAGGCGCAGTTACATTTTATGTTTGTATTTTCTTATAATTTCTAAATTTTATGAACGAATCTCATGAATAATAATGGAGCGAGGAAGATCAGATATTGCGATCCTATATATATAATCACTCTTTGTCAGTCCACCACGACAGGATTGCTGCTCCCATGGACACACTTTGATGTTGCAAAAGAGACACACGAAATGATAGCCCTTCAGACACAACAGTGTGTGTGTGTGAGAGAGAGAGAGAGAGGGAGGAGGGAGGTGGGAGTGAGGGAGGGAGAGGTACTCGAAGATGTAAATAGAGGGTGACCTTATTTATAAGATGTAATGATGTAAAAGCGAATGTTTGATTTGCAGATCTTTGATAGATAGATATGTATATCCTAACGGTTAAGGACCAGAATTACAAGTCCTTCATGCCATCTCTGCAAAATAATAAAGCATACTATACATATAATACCAGAAAGCTTAACTTTTCAAATCAGATTCCATGTGGTATATACTTTAGAGATTTAAAACCTTAATTTGGAACCACCAATCGATATAGCCAACATATGAAGTTTATAGCTAGATATGTATACCATTCTCGTCAAAATGATGTAAAGCCTCAAACTCCAGCTAATGTAAGAGGTGCTAGCTATGGCTTTTGATAAGGCTAAGATTTCAGATAATAAATTGTTAAGATTGTTTATTTGGCATCAGTAATATGATGCGCTTGGGGTTGGGATCTTCACTCCACTTTTCTGGATATGATCAATCTTCTCGGTGATTGTTTCTAATAGTACATTAATTGCACTTCCAAGTAGACGTTCTTCCTTTCTTACCATTAATTATCACGGAAACACTGTCAACCTTTTTGCTTGGACTTCTAATAAACCATTATTACCAAAGAAGCATTCAACAATTAATTGATGGGTTAAGGGCTATTTTTATCGGGAAACTTTCGCAAAGGATCACTAAGTACATAGAAGTTTACATTGGATCAATATTGCTCCAAAAAATTTTAAATATGCTTAATTTTGCCTTAGAAGTATAAAACGTATCAATTTTGCCCCCACCATTAATTAACCCAATAAAATTGATGTGATTATTTCATGTAGGATATAATGTCACCTCATCATCTAATCAAAGTTAAGCTGGTGCTCCAAAAATGTCATTAATATTTCCTTTAGAGCTTTTTACAATTCTTTGATGTAAGATTAGCCCACAAATATATCAATCTCATATACTGCAACTCTAAATTCTCGTAATATTGTCCTCAATGAATAACGATCTTCATAGGTCTTACGGATTCATCTCATCAATGCTTTTCTGAAATGCCACCTCAGCTTGATTGAATGATGAAATAACATTATTATATCCTACACGTTAAAGTCGCCTCACTTTGATTGTGTCAATTAACGGTCAACTAACAAATGAATGAAATTTTTACATTTTTATACTTCTGGAGAAACCTTGAGCCTATTTAAAACTTACAGTATATCATTATACCCAAAAAACTGTCAAATGGCTAGTGATTTTTCACTTAAACTTTCAAGGCATAAATGACCCTTAACCCTTAATTGATTGTAAAACATTTCTAGAATATTAACGAAGTTGGATCTGACAAGAGTTAATCTCTCGTAACTTGCTGAATTAATATTCAAATTCTTATAAGAAAATGTGCTCTATTTAGTGTCCAACAGTGATAATGATAAGAACAAGATTTCCTTTGTAAATGGTTGAAGGCTCTCGTTACTTGAGTAAATGATTAGGGGGTTCGTATCCCAACTTTTGTGTACAAGTTCTTGTAGTGTGAATACAATGGTCATGAGCCAACAAAAATAAATTACCAATTAAACATGAGAGATTAGTCCCATGTACATGTCGAATCATATGCTATTAATTTTTAGATTTTACCCTAGGAATAACATGTTTCGCAGTCCAATAATAGAATAACTAAAAAAAGAATTCACATCATACAAATCTAATAACATGTTTCGTAAAGAAACCACGGCCCTACCATGGAGAGGTAACTATGATGTAGCAGCGGCCTCAGTTTTCCGGTCACTTTGGTTGTTTTTTATAGCTTCTTTGCGTAGACTGTTCTCTCTTAGGTATGCAGCCTTAGCTCCCTGCACATAACAAAACTACATGATTGATTGATTCTTGATAATCACATAACAATAGAATAAAGAGCAATATATGATTGATGATAAATAATGGAATTTTTTTGTTCCTCAAGTTTGTCTTAGTTATTAATTTGGTTTCTGAAATTTAATCTTTATTCATCAAGTCCCTAAAATTTTATAACCATGTATACAATTACACCCCGTTTGTCTATGATTATGTCTTAAAAAAACAGTCACCTTGCTCACAAACATCTTCCATTCACTCCCTTTCTTATGACCACCCAACATCTATTTCAAACCATAAGGACCAATTGTGCATGGTTATGAAACTTTAGGGACTTGATTGGCACAAATTAAACTTCAGAGGCCGGAGGCAAATTAAATTTGAGGGACCAAAAGTTTCATTATCCTGTATATGATTCATTAATTAGCACCACTTACTTGAAAAATGGTTCCTAACTTTTTCAAACCTCTAGCCCGTAGCCTTAAAACATCTCTGCTGGCACTACGATCTTTAAGAACCTGAGACAGAAAAAAGTGTAGTGTCATTTTTTAGAAGTCTTGCAAGTAAGCTACAGAAAGCAAATGCTGATGATAAGACTTACGGCGAGGCAGACACGTGAGAGGGTTGTTTCAATATCAACCACGTTGATCTGCCAAAGGGAATGAATCATGGCATCCTTCTTATCTTCTATAGCTTTCTCCAAGTTTTCGTCTCTGTTCTCTCCTCCTTGGTTTAGCCTCTTCAGCTCTTCTTGGATTTGAATCAAGTTCACAGCACCTATTTATTTCTCAAGTAATATATGTGTGTGTCTACATATCAGTTTCATTACTTGAAACAATAATATCAATTATTAGGATAATATATCCAAATATATACACACACACTGTCTAGGGTAGTACCTGATGCCGCCATGACCTGTGACTTGATCTTGTGTCCTTTGTCTCTAACCCACTCGGCTAAAAAAGGCACTCTCATATATCGGTTATCCTTTCCGATTTCTTTAGCGGCTTTATGCGTGTAAATATATCCAATTGTGTGCAGCATGGCCTCTCCAAAAGCTGCAGATAGTGTCATATAGTAGTATTAATTAACAAATATATCCTAAGTAAAGAACCATAAATGATGCATGCTTTAATATATAAAAGGAAGCGCATCGCCCAAGGAAAAGCAAAATTTGGAACAGTAAAAAGTGAGGGAGTGACTACCGGCTTGTGAAAGTTGGGTTGCTTCTGCATTTGCCCATTTTGTAAATTCTTCTGTTAGGCCATCGACAAAGGGTTGGAGGTGATGTATAAGAGCGGTTATAAGCTTTTCTTCCCTCTCTTTCTGCCATGCCTACACATCAGTAGTACTTCAGCTATGAGTGAGAGTGAGATCGAGGAATTAACTAGTGGGAATGAGGCAGAAAATGTATCATCAAATAACAGAGAGAGAGATTGGGGACAAGTAATCGTACTTTTATCTTCTCTTGAATGATTAGCTTACGAACTTCAGGGTCACGTAGGTCTTCCTCAACTTCTATAGATGCAAGAGAAGCCAATGCAAGTTTCCCTATGTATTCTTCGAAACATTCACTCCCAAACAGCATCCCAAATACTGCCGTAGGGTCTAACATGGATTCTCTGACAACCAAAAACATTCATCACTATATATTATAAAGTGCCAACGGGAAAAATCAGAGGGAGATCATCAAAGTTAACATTCTATAAAATTATGACTTTAAGGCTTCAATTGCAGAGACAGAATTTCATGAAATGATTTGGAGAGCACAAGTAAAAAGCTTTTAACTTCTTTTTTCAGTTATATATGTATGAGGAGGCCGTGTGTAAACTTACAGTGGAACTCCTGACTTTCCATTCTTGTCATATGCTTCACGCTTTGTAGGATCACTTAACACCTGGTACGCCTCACCAAGTTTCTGTGAACGCAAGACATACTCCATGAAAAGGAAATTCAAAGAGAAAACACAAGCCATGCATTGAAGGAAGAAACTATATTCTGATGTTCGTACACAGAAACAAAACCAGGAATGATAAATATAAAGCTCCATAGATTTAAGACACTTGTATCATGAAGGCCAATGAATCCAAACTCTGCATCAAACCATCCACTCCTCAACATGCTTACCTGAAAATTGTTGGCAGCTGTGGGATCTCCAGGATTCTTATCTGGGTGAACTATCCTTGCCTGAAGAAAACGCAAGAAAAGTTGTCAGCAGCCTAGCTCAATTATGAACATCGCACCAGAGGTCCACATGCATAGATATCTAACATGTCACCAACTTCTGTCTAGCAAACACAAATATGACCACTATGCAAGTTTAAGAGACGGTTCTAAATGATAGGTGATTCAATTGAAAATATAATTATCTAACACATTCAGGGGCGTGAAGAAGGTCCGATGCAGATAAGGTGAATACCAAGATAAAAAAAGAAAAGAAGAAGTAGAAGAAAACCCGTGGTAAAAATTGAAAGTTCTTTTTTTGCCAACAAAAATTGAAAGTTCATATCACGCCTTTCTAATTAATTTTAAAACACAATCACAAAATTGAGTTCAGAAGCATCGTGAAATGTGAGTTGAGCGCCCATTTTGAATAATTACCTTGATATAATAGGCCTTCTTGATCTCAGCAGGGGACGCATAAACGGAGACGCCTAATGTGTCGTAGTACGTAGTGTCCTTCACCATAGCTCGATGATATCCGGATCACAATTCCAATCTAGATGTTGAAAAACCTCGAATCGTTTCTGTGATTTCCTTCGTAGGTGTAACATAATTTTCCTAACGGCGAGAAACTTCCTGTTTCTGTATCATTTCTTCATTTCTTGTTTTTTTTTTTTTTTACAGAAAATGTGCGTTGGTGAAGGAGATTTTTTTTTTTTTTTGATACATGGTGAAGGAGATTTTAGTTTGCCAGAAAAATTTTCAAGAACAATTTTTTTTCGTTTTATTTTCCCCCCTCTTGAAAACGCGGCAAGCCCACTGGCCAAGAAAAGAAAACGCGGCAAGCCAAGAACGGCTCTTTGAATGAAGACCGTCGGATGAAACTTTTGGATCACAATAAGCCACGTCATAAGAAGAAAACAAATCTTGAGAGTCCGTTGTCTGTCCACTACTGATTAGCCAGAGGGCTTGTTTTCATCCCTTTGCCATTTTTGTTCATTCTTCGTCGTCCCCTCTCCGCCGGCCTTTCCCCCTTCGTGGTCCTTCCGTCTTCTCCGACCTCCACGATCATTGCGCCTTCGCCGGCCTACTCTGACGAGACTATATAGATTCAGATTTCATTCAACAGAAATTAACGATCTAAAACTGATTGTAACTGCCATTTACCACTATGCAGAGTTCTGCTCGCCCGCCCCCCACCTCACAGAGTTTGAGATAAGGAATTGCAGAACCATGTTTGAAAATGGAGGTCAAAACCATGTCCCAAGCTCTGCAACTTCACGCGCAAGTTCTGAAATTAGGAAACTCCCAGACCAGCAAGTCCCAGAAAATGTTTTCCAATATGTTCACTTTCTCCGCCCTCTCACCCGCCGGAGATCTTAGCCACGCTCGTCTGATCCTCAAATCCAACCCTTCCTTGAACTCTTACTTCTACAACACCATCATGCGAGCTTACTCTCGGAGCTCCGAACCCACCCATCCCTCACAAGCTCTTTCTCTTTTCCTCTCAATGCTCCTTCGATCGTCCCATAACATGCCTGGGCCTGATAAGTTTACTTTCCCCTTTGTACTCAAGTGTTGTGTCCGTTTGAATCTCATCCTTCAAGGGAAACAGATCCATGGGTTGATTGCTAAAATGGGTTTGTCTTCGGATTTGCATATTGGGAACTCGTTGATTTATATGTATTCAGAATTTGGGGAAGTTGGAGCTGCATATGATGTATTTGATGGTATGCCTGAGAGAGATGTGGTGTCCTGGACTTCTATGATTGATGGCCTTGTCGACAATAATCGACCAACTGAAGCAATAAAGAAGTTTGAACAAATGTTGGAATGTGAGATTGAGGTGAATGAAGCTACGGTTGTATCTATTTTAAGAGCATGTGCTGAAATGGGAGCGTTAAGTGTGGGGAAGACAGTGCATAAAATTGTGAAGGAGAGGAAACTTCATGGTAAGGGTAATGTTATGACAGCGCTCATCGATATGTACACCAAATGCGGTTGTATAGAAAGTGCATGGCAAGTGTTTGGTGGTGATATCATGGCCAAAGATGTTTTCGTTTGGACGGCAATGATTTCTGGCCTGGCTAGTCATGGGCAATGCATGGAAGCTATAGACCTGTTTTCTGAAATGGAAGCTTCAAATATAAAACCTGATGAAAAGACAATGACAGCAGTTTTATCAGCGTGTAGGAATGCAGGCTTAATTCCTCATGGTTACGAATTTTTTAGTAGTATGCAAAAAAAATACGGGATAAGACCAACTATTCAGCACTACAGTTGCGTTGTGGACCTCCTAGCCAGAGTAGGTCGTTTAAAAGAAGCCGAAGAGATTATTCATAAAATGCCTATCAAACCTGATGCAGTACTTTGGAGAACCCTGATTTGGACTTCTAATGTACATGGGGATACTGCTAGAGCTAGGCGTTTGATGAAACACCTTGGGTTACAAGAGATGGAAGCAAATGATAGTGGAAGCTTCGTACTTGCTAGTAATGTTTATGCATCAGAGGGAAAGTGGTGTAACAAGGCGAGCGTGAGAGAGTTGATGAAACAGAAAGGACTAGTAAAGCCAGCAGGATGTAGCAGGATTGAAGCTGGAGGTGTGATGCATGAATTTGTGATGGGAGATTATAATCACTCTGAAGCAAAGAAGATACATATCAAATTAAATGAAGTGGCAGATAAATTGAGAGAAGAAGGGTATCATCCAAAAGTTTCAGAAGTCTTGCTTGAAGTAGATGATCAGGAAAAAGCCAATCAGCTGCTTCACCATAGTGAGAAGCTAGCTCTTGCTTTTGGATTCATAAAAACAAGTCCAGGGTCTGAAATCCGGATCGTGAAGAATCTAAGGTCTTGTGAGGACTGTCATGAATTTATGAAACTAGCCTCTAGGGTATATCAAAGAGATATCATAGTAAGGGACAGAATACGCTTTCACCATTTCAAAAATGGTGACTGCTCTTGCAAGAATTACTGGTAGCATTAAGGCTGTTGTTAGGTATTGACAATTAATTTGCAATGAGATATTCAGAAGCATATACAAGACGCAGGAACTGCTAGTTTTGAGGCATGATTTGGCAATTAAAAAATAGATATATTAGAATTATTCACTGCAATGATGACTTCAAAGGAGAAACTCCTTTTCATTTTTTTTTCTCTATCTTTACTACTTTATGGTGATAACTTGGGAAATTTACTGGAGATTAGTTCTTAAATTCTTTAAAAGCAAGGCGCATGTTCCGGCAGAAATTTCCTACATCAGGATTCTTTAAAAGCAAGGCGCATGTTCAGTAATGCTTGACCATGTCTGGGTAGAGAAATAGAAATCGTTTTGTTTCTATAGCATCAAGTCGCATGGGCTTTGTCATGGGCTGTCAGATAAGAACTCTTATTGGGCTGGTGGAGATGGGAGGCCTGTTGTATTAGTTGGGAAATTTAAAATTAAACTAAAATTATTTTGTGATTGATAATAACTTCTATTAGGACTTTAAAGATACATATCATCTTTTATTATTTGAATAAGTTTGGATTTGACTTTTCTCACCTTATATATTATCCTATCTATCCAGGACTAGTGTATATTATTAGATTTTAAATAGTTGTACTTATCATTCTATAAATAGCCTTAGTGCATCTTTATTGGTTAGATCTTTAACTAAGAAAGTATTTTTTTTTTTTTTAACTAAAAGTATTTTGAAGCCACTCTTTCAAGTTTTGTCACAACCCCCTCCCCCCAAAGGTTCGTTTCTCCCTAATTTGTTATTTACTTCCCCCTCCCTCTTTCATCTTTATGATTTCTATGGTGGTGCTATTTGGGCCCAAAAAAATAAATTAGAATAAAGTTGAGGGTTATCAATTTCATTTTTTCTACATAACTCTGGTTGGTTAAAGAAACCGAACATTGTTTATAGAATACAATCTTCCCCCTTTTTTTCATAAAATTGTGGTTGTGTTAGGAAATTGGTTCTGTTTCTAAAACATATCTCTCTCTCTCTCTCTCGTGTGTGTGTAATATAAATTTTACAGAAATTTATTTGGGGGGTGTTTTATTAATAAACTATGTAAAATTGTCCTTTTTAATTAAAAGAAAGAAAGAAAGTGCGTCAGTCCCCAAATGCTCCCCTCCTATTAATTCACCCTCCCATTTTTGAATGATGATTATAATTTATTTGACTACATTCACTAACCCACACCCACATCCTTTGATTTCTCTTCCATTCTTTAATAATAATAATAGATGACTCTGGCACTGGTCAAATTGTGATCATCTCTATTGTTTTTAGGTGCATGCCCCATACTTGCCCCTTTCAACCCCTTTCAACCCAACATGTGCTGTGTTGACAACACCTCATGTTGTCAATGGAACCTCTCATTAAATATTTTTCTCCATGGGACAATTCCTTAAATATTTTGCTTATTTGGGACCTGAGGCTAAACCTCCCTTTGAAAATTATGTTGTAATTATTGACCCTGTTTGAGAATGATTATAGGGAGCCAAACGCACGTTATTCAATATTTTTCTATAAAACAAGGTAATCTCATTCATATATTCATATCAACTTACATAAAAGTATTTCTCTACCTTATTCCCAAACAGACTTCTTGTGTGTCAAAAGAAGTCTCGTACTACTCAAGTTTCACTCACCAGTCAAGAGCATGAAAGCAGACCAACGTAAATCATCACAGTTAAAATTTATCAATTTTCTCCATATGTGAGTGAAATGTCATACTTGACAATTTTATTTATATTTCTACTCTTTTTATCTTATAAAAAGGTTCATTTAATTTCAGTAGGCAGCTCTTATATTTTAGAATGTGTAGTATGCAGCTCTTATATTTTATTTTAGAATGCCTATATCTTGAGAAATAACTCTTAAATAGGCAGCTCTCATACCAAATTTTTTTTGCTAGCAGGAGCATTAACTTTGTCTTTGAAGCACATGATGGAGAGATGGACATTAGATGGAGAGACTCCATTGGCCGCAGTCCATTTCTAGAAACAAAACAAACAATCAATACCAATTGTTTTGTTTTCTATGAGCGTTTGTCAAACATCTAAAATCAATTAAAAAAATACGTTTACATAAGTAAAAATAAAACTCCTCTCAGATACTTATCTTGAATTGCATAAAATCAATTAAAAAAGTTAATACACTGTTTAGCATCAACTCAACAAAATGACAAAAAAAAATAAAATCAGCTGTCATCTTTTTTCTCCTCTCGGCACAATTTCAGATGCCATGTTACTGGACCCTATTATACAAACCGTCCGTTCTGATTATTCTATCTTCACTTAAATAGTGGCCATTAGCAGAAGGAATATGAGCTTTTAAATTTCAGAGGGGGGAAAGGAATAGGAATGAAGTTAAATTCTGAATGCAAGCCACCAAATTGACATTACTTAAAGGAAATTGCAGAATAAGAAGTGATGGTTGAAGCTGAACTGAGTGATGAAAAAGAAGATTGAGAATATGTAGATGGTTCCAAGCAATAATTCCGATTCCAACATCTCTCAAAAAAAAAAATGATTCCCTCATAATTTGGTGGCAACCATCCATTTGATATCTTGCAATATTGTGCCAATTTAGTGAATATGTATCAAGATCTTTGGTGGGTCCATTGTTCTTATCTAAGGTTCTTACTTTGCAACTTTATAGAGATTATTGTACCATGCACACACTTCATTACTCTTTGATCTTACACAACTCAAAATATGCATGCCCAGAAATATTTAAAAACAAAGTATGCATCACTTATTTTTAACTTTAGCCTTAAATGTATGTCCAAAGGCTCATTTTTCCTTTTAAACTAATCAGTACTTTGTTGGGAATAATTGGAATTGACTGTGCCGTGTTTCCTTTTACATTAATGGGGGCTAGCTGTTGCCTGTGATTAAGATTTAACTCCAAGTGCTTATTAATAAGGTCAAGAGTGGTCATTAATAACCCCAACTTAAAAATTCACTATCATTATTATTACTACTCCTGCATTCCTCTTCACTTGTCAATTTGAGTTTTCATTTTGTACCTAAATACATGTTTGATTCCAAATTTTGGGACATAAATATTAGTTAGGGTTGCACAAAGATCGGGTCGGACCCGATTTTGTATCAACCCGAAATCCAATCTTGAAGAAGAACCGGGTTGATCCTTATAGTTGAAAGACTAATCCAGTCTAAGCTAGTCGAGACCAAGATCAGGTTGGACCAGTTCACATGATTGGATGAAGGCATAAGCTTGAAAAAAGGTCCTTTGGTCGCAATTTAAGATGTTCTGAGAGTACAAGTATGGACATTAGGAAGTTAAGGTCGCAACTTGGGTAATCGAGGTCGCGACCTGTGACCTCTGGGTCGATCAAACTACGTGATCTGATAAGTCGGTTTGATGTCCAATCCAATCTGATAGCCAGGTTGGATCAAAGAAATACTCGTTATGGTAAAAAGTTTTCGGTGAACCATGACTAGACAACCTACTAGATCATAAGATAAGCTTTACATATCAATCATCACCTAGAAAAAAAGTAAGCTCATACATACACGATCCATTCAATTCTAAATATAAGATCTAGTTAGATGATTCAGCTTAACTGTAAATATAAAATCCAGTTCTCTAGCCCCTTCTTAAATTTTTATTTCTTACAGCATCCTTAGTGGGTACACAGAAGTCTTTACCTCTTAGCGTTTAATTTTTAATCGTTAAATAATAGTAATATTTTGTGAAGACATGGTCACAAGTTAAACTCTGCACATATTATTTAATTATGAACAATTAGCCTACCTACCCACTTTTTTACATTTTAGGAACTGATCAATAAAACCTTGCATCTTGAGGGTTAGAGAGAGTACTGAACTGATAGAGCAACACATTTAGGCAATCAATAAGTCGAAATAAAACCACCTTAAAATCCATAAAAAAACATCTTGAAATTCATAAAATCCATCTTGAAATCCGTAAACTCCTTTCTCCAACGGAACTCCTTTCTTCTGACGGAGTTTCCAAACACACACATTGGGCATGTTTGGCAAAGGTTTTACATTCTCCAAAAGCACGTTCAACAGTGTTTTTCAGCAAATTGAGATAATCTCTTTTGTATATTTATCTCGACTTATGTAAAAGCACTTCTTTACCACTTTCTCAAATAGACACATTATCTTATACATGTTAGTAATTTTTACAATCAATAAGTCGTGTTTTTTTTTATATAAGACGGCTAGGGCCTGAAATTCTGAATGAATGTATATTTAAAAAGAAATGGCTAAAACGATAACACTTTCTTATCCACTAAAAGGACTTAAAAAAGAATGAAGGTAAACATATGTTAGTCATCGGAAAAGAAAAGTTGACGGCGATATTGACTGTGTTGGCAATACTTATGGGGAGCCCAAAAATCCGTTTAAAAATGTGTAAAACGAGATAATCCCATTCATATATTTACATCGACTTAAATAAAAGTACTTCTCCACCGATTTCCAAACTAACCCTATTTTCTGTTAGAGACTAAAATGACAATTATTCTTTTTGCTGAAACTAATTAAAAAGGATGCGAGTGGGCAAACTTGCACATCCACATGCCAGCAATGTACATGCATGCAAAATCAGTCAAAAGGCAAATTTCTCGCTTAATTTAAAATTAATTAATTTAATACTCATGAATAATTAATACTGATTAATTAACAATCCCTGTTTAATTAATACTGATATAACAATCCCTGTTTAAGTAATACTGATGAATAATTAATTGGTTGCACACGATAACTGTTACGTAGGTGCTCAAGAAACCATATTTTCAATTATATTTGTGTAGCGACTTCAACTTCCTTTTTTTAGCGAGAAAACTCCCCCGGTGTTTCGAATCCTTTCGGATCCAAACTAATTCGGGGTCGTCCCGTGAGGGACTTCTCAGAGTTCGAGGCTAAGACCTGACGGGTACATGACGCCTTACCTTCCCCTTATCAACCAGTCGGACTAACCCTCCGGGGTCGACTTCGACTTCCTCTAATTATGTGTTTGTATTTTGCGGAACAAAAATGTCACATAAAAGACAAAAAAAGATCACAGGAGTTTTTTTATATGCTTACATAATTTTTGTTATATGCTTCGTACAGATAATTTTACAATTTATACACAATTAACCTGAAAACAATGATTATTTTTTGTCTAATCTGAAAACAAAGGGGTTCATTATAAAGCCTTTAATCAATTTAAAAAAAGTATGGCATCTCGAGAAAACTATTGCTTCTGCTTCTAATAATTTTATCCAGACAGACAGACTTGTTTGGAACAACGTTTCTAAAAGTTAAACGCATGTTTAACATTGTTTTTCTATAAAACGAAATAATGGGTATATTTGTTGGAGTGTTTGGAAAAGTCAAACGTGCGTTCAACAGTGTTTTTCTATAAAATGAGATAATCTTCTTCACATATTTACCTCGGCTTGCGTCAAAGTACTTCTCTACCGCGTTCCCAAACGGGTACAATCTCTTCCACATGTGTACCTCGGCTTACGTAAAAGTACTTCTCTATCGCGTTCTCAAATGGGTACAAAGAGATTTATTATATCGCTCATATTTCAAAGATGAACACTGCGGTGGAGTCAATGGATAATATTATGCATGTTTGGAAATCTATTAGGAGAATAATTTTACACAAGCCCATGTAAGTATGTGAGAGTTTTATCTCAACTCATGTGCAACATTGTTTCAATATGCTTCAAAACAAGCATTTCTCTAGCTTACCAAACGCAGCCTAAGTAAGTTTTTTAAACTTTTCACAGCTTGATGCTTCCTCGTAATTCTAAGGATATGTTTGAATTAACTTTTTAAAATGATTTTATACAATATGATATAAATATGTTAGAGGAGTTTTAAAAATTGATTTTGGACCTTTTCAGACAATTCAAATTACAAGTCCCTATGGGAATCTGATCCAATTTCCAAGCAAATTCTTCATTACTATTTATTGCGTCCTCTTCCATTTTCTCCCTCTCAAACGGCGGCTTTTGTATCTAGTTCCAATCTTGTCACCAAAACTACACCTCTCTTTGCCCATGTGAGAGTTAATGGACTGGTTTATCTTAACTTTGAGTTATATTCAATGCAAATGATTCACAAGAATATTTAAAAATATCAAAATATACCATTTTATAGTTAAGATATTGAATTAATTTTTTAATTTCTACAAATTAACTAGGTAGCTGATACATCAAAAAGTGACTTTTACGGCAAATGAAAAAAACGTATGCTTTTTAGTGAGTGTTCAGATTATCTTAATTTAAATGATTTTACATAGTTTAAAATATATGTTACTTTTTTTAAGTGATTTTATGCTCGTTTGGGAACACCTTTTCCCCAACAATACATGTAAACCGAAACAAAACCATCTCGAAATCTGTAAAAACCATTTTGAAATCCATAAAACTATCTCGAAATCCGTAAAACCATTGGGCCCGTTTGGCAAATTGCCATAAGCCACTTATAAGTGCTTATTCACATAAACCGAGGCAAATATGTGGAGGAGATTGTCTCGTTTTTGAGGAAAAGCATTGTTAAACGTGCCTATAAAAATAAGCTCATGGTTACCAAACAGACCCATTGAATCTGTAAAATACTTCTGAATCTATAAACTTATTTCTTCCAACGAAATTTTTAAACAGAGCTCTTAGTGTTTGTCAAACATTCATTTTTCTACTCTCTACAACGCACAAGACTTTTAAGATGTTCACCCCCCCCCCAACTAAATCTCTAGAGAATACACACACACAGCGCACTAAAAAATGCCCTACGAACATCTCTGAGAGGGAAAATTTTTAATGGAAAAGGAGGGAGTGAATAAAATAAAGTCAAAAAATTACTGTGCTGCTTAGTTGCTTTACAAGATTGTTGGTGATGCACCTATTCAGAGAGACTCCTATTTATTATCAAATCTCTCTTTGACTTTTGTGCTCGTATTCATTGAATCAAAACTAAGAATGGTCACAGGTTCGATCCTAGACACCGAGAAAAAACTAAGAATCTCCCCATCAACACCACATACCCATGAGGAAAAATTCCTCAAAACAAATCAATGGACATTAGTTTTAGTGAGAATGACTTCAATCACTTAAGCAAGATCTTAAATGAGTTCCATTAATGCAAAAAAAAAAAAAACTTTTTTAAGAGAACTTGGTTCAGTTGGACAGAATACAACTTAGAACAAATTGGCATTGTACTGAATGAAACTGCTACAAATTAGTACTTGTGTTTTGGTCAAACAGAGAAGAAAGACCTGAAACCACCGAATACTGAACATTAATTAAATAGCGCAAAAGATGTGTATATATAAAGACAGAGAGAGAGAGAGAGAGAGGGAGAGAGAGTAATTAAACAAGAGGAGAACACAACATTAATAATAACTCGATGCTTAAATCATAATACACCCTAATAAGAGGGCCCATACACAGAACGGAACCACCATAGTAAGATACAACCTCTCCTTATTCCTTATCACACTATCTATCTGCTAGCCATTTTAATCTCTCATACCCATTCTGATACAAATTCCTGAAACACCCCAAGCAGATCGATTTCTCAATATCCTTCCTTACATTTACGGCCATAAATCTGCAGAAGCCATAATCGGATGGTTCAGATATCCCATATTCATTGGATTGAAGAAGCCATTGTTGGGCTCCACGAAGGTGTTCGCTGCAAAAGCTCCATTGTTGCTGGCATTCAAGCAATCGATAATTTCGTTCAGAGATTCCAGCCTGTTGCTCAGCTCACTCGCTTGAGCTCGAAGAACAGAGTTCTCAGATTCAACTCTTAAGTACTGCTCTGTTGTGAGATTTACGCTTGTGAGAATTTGCTGATTCTCTTTTCTGAGCTGAGCCACTTGAGCCACCAGATCGTCCAGATGCTTCTGCTTTCTCATCCGAGATCGCCTTGCTGACTCGCGATTCGATATCATCCTCTTCCTCTTCCTCTGATCCATCAGAACCAGCAAATCCTCATCTGAACCAGAGTTTTGAACCAGAGACGGCGACCCTGAACCCGAACCTGAAGACATTCCGCTTGAGGAAGCCATGAGAGATCAATACGAGAGATTACACTGAGACCCAAAAGAAAACCCAGACCAAAAACAAAAAAAAAACATACACTTGCAGGACCCAGAACCTAAACGGTAAGAAACCCAGAAAATACTTGCAGAAAATAAAAGGGATTATTGTAGAATATAGCGATTAGAGATATTAATTAAGCAGGGAAGACACTGAAATCATGAAACGTAGTACAGCCAGTAGAGGAAGGCAACGGAGAAAGATTGAACTAAATGGGTCCTGCGCCTGACAGTGGAATTGACCATACACCCAGAAAAGAAGATTTCACTGAGAATTGGATTCATGAATCTGAAACATCAATACCACGAAATCGGGCATTTAAAAAAATAATCCCGAAATCCACCACACTAGATGAGGAAAAAGATCGCGACTTTCTGTGCCAAACAGAGTCCGACCCTTCATTCTGACATGGGAAAAGTTTCGAACTTTGATGTCGAGAGTGAAGAATCTGGAGATTTGGTTACGTTCAATCCGAAAAGGGACTAAAACTTGGCTTCAATTTGGGGGCTCCGATGAGAAGAGCCTCGAGATCTGTGCGCACAATCAAAAGCTTGGACTCAAAGCTGAGCTCGCGCAGAGTGTAAGAAAATATTTTACAGGCTGTGAAGAAATTATCGGGGAAGATGGAGAGAAGTGTGTGTGTGAGAGAGAGAGAGAGAGGGCTTTCAGTGATTATGAGAGGGGAACTTATAGACCTGAAAAGGCCAACAACTTGATGGCGAAAAAAATATTAATTCAAAATTCTTTCTGAAATTCTAAGCCATAAAGAAAGCCAAGAAAAATCCCCTTTTTGGTTTAAAAATATGGGGATCCTATTTTTTTTTATTTTATGATCAAGATAAATATCACTTTCAGTTTCAACTCAGGTTAATACACAATAAAAACATTACATTTGTGAATGGTGTGAGGAGAAAGGAATCCACTTCGTTTTCCTCCTAATTCTAACTAAACGATATGGGATGGCATCACAATTTAAATAATTTTAAATATAGTAAAGAAGTCATCGATGAAATGCTTTAAAAATAATAAATGTGTTTATATACCGCGATGTGTGTGCATAAGAAAAAAAATACAAATATCATTTAGAATATATTTTTTAATCTGAAGGTGGTCATGATATTTATAGATAAGTATATGCATCTCAATAAAAAGAGAAGAATCCTCTAAAAAGGAAACAAAATAAAACACATGGATTGAGATTAGGAATTTATGATAATATATATTCAATACAAAAATAATTACATGATAATGTGTAAGGTAATATCTATTTTCAGGTAAAAAAAAGGTATTATCTATTTTTATTATTATAAAATCAAATGATATATTTGTTTATTAGATATAAATTTATAAAAAGGGAGAGAAGGAAAGAGAGGAGTCCATGAGTTGGGAAGTGGGAACTAACAATATTCTGATATGCAGATTCAATGGGCTCGCTTAGAAACGCGATAGAAAAGTATTTTTACTTAAGTTGAGGTAAATATATGAAGAAGATTACCTCATTTTACAGAAAAATACAATTGAACGTACGTTGGGAGTGCAAACACTCTCCCAAACACAACCAATATTACCCACGGGCGTCGTGGTGCAGTGGTCAGCGCGGCTGTCACCACCCCAGGGGTCGAGTGTTCGATCCCTGGGAGCAACGCTCGGGGGTAGAGGTA
>JANTPZ010091408.1:0-18709 GCA_025593235.1 Vachellia pachyceras
AGGATCACAGTCCAGAAGGAAGTCTTACTATTAAAACATAGCACCAAAATGAAATAAACTCTATAGTGCTTTCATTGATTGATTAAGTGATACACAAACCAAATATCTGTACAACACTATGCATGCTTACGAATTAATTAGACACCAAAAGAAAAATTCTGTTAAAACAGAATAATGCAATCAAGTGGAAGGATAATCAGCAATTAACGTGGCATTGTTGACTCTTGACTGATGACTTGGAAGTCAAGGATGCCATGCTAGATGCTTGATCACACACAAATGAAGAACAAGAACTCATACACGGAAACAACCAGAAGAATTGGCCTCAGCATGTGCAGCCATGGAATAAAATCCAATAAATTACCAAACAGATAGAACGGCAGAAAATAAGAATACCCATTAATGAATTCCTCGATTTCCTCTTTTGAAGGAAGGTCGGTCACAACAGGTTGGGACTTTGAAGCCCCTTTAGGGACCCAGGCAATGGCCGAAATCATTGTTGTTGTGCAAGCGCAGCTGGAGAATAACAAAGTAGAAGCAAGTGTGAGTCAATCATATAATCAAAAGATCAAAACCTTCAGTGTCAATTAAGATTTACAAAAATGGTTTCATCCCTTTGAGATAGGAAAGAAAAACGGATTCCAAACTGATGGACCAGAGTTGGTAATCACGAGAGGTGGTTTGGTCCAGGACCCCTATGGGAGGTAAGAATGATATTCTTTGGGGGGGAATCATGCAAAGTGTAAACCAACTTTAAATTTAAATACTGCTATATTATAATCAAAGGAGTGTCTGGGAGCAATTAGAGTATTCAAATTAAAGCAATAGGTGATAAAAATAAGGTCAAAACGCTAAAAGTAAATATTCAAATTCATCACTCTGTCACAGATAGCATAAATAATAATCACAAAGTGATAATTATAATATAAAGTTATACATATTGATTTGAATGTACATAAAAAAAATATGACAAATAGCTTAGCGGAGAGAATTCCGTCAAGACAGCGGCAGACAAGAGATCTGCTACTTTCAATATAACCCAGCGAACTGGTAAGAATTAAGAAGAAAGATGGAAGCTTTCTTATTAACTTATTGATACTTCTTCACCAATTTTTGTTCCCAATACATATACAGTATACAAGATGGATGCTTTACAACAAAAGTGATACAATAAAACCTATCAAAGGCATCATTCGAATCCAACACCCAAACGAAACTCAAAAGATAAAAAGAAAAGAAAAGAAACAGACAAACTGAAAGACACAGTACCACCACCAGAACAAACTGGAACCTGAATCATTGTTAACATGTTAAATTAAGGAACAAAAAATAGAAGTTAAAGAGTTAGTGTAAACAGCGAAAAGCAGAGATAAGGCGCAAATAAATAAGAATTTCATTAGATTACCTGATGAAGAAGAAGAAGAACCAATGAGGCAGTGAGCGATGCCGAGAATTGAAAGCGATGACGAGGAGAGACGGAGAGTGATCGATCAGCGACGGTAGCCGGAAGGAGGGAAGTCGCTGCTAGGGTGAGAGAGGGCCAGGCTGCCAGCGACAGCGAGAATGCGTCCCTCGGGTTGAACCTCGAGAGGGAGTGGTCTGATCAGTGATCAGAGGCCGACGAGTCTCTCGAGTTGGGGGTTACTTGAACCACGAGGCTTTTTATACCCTGGAAAATTCCTTCTGAGCACACCATTAATTTTTGGGAAAAATTAAAGTGGACTCAGTAGAAAGAATTATTATTAAAAACTGGGTCCGTTTGAAAACGCGGTAAAGAAGTACTTTTACGTAAATCAAAGTAAATATATGGAGGAGATTATCTCATTTTACAAAAAAATATTGTTGAACGTCGTTTAATTTTTAGAACGGTGTTCCAAACAAACCCACTATAAAAAATCATAATTATCTAGAAAGACTTAAAATTAAAATATAAATTTAGAAGTATTAAATTGCTCATAACCATATCTCTTCCTTTACCTCCTACCATTATAGTTTTTCAACAAAAAATTAAAATTAAAGTTAAAACAATCCATTATATATTTTCTTATCTTTTATTTTTTAACTAGATCCATATTTATATCATTAATTTTTAATATGGATATTTATCTATTTATATAATTAAATTTTTTATATGATTTATATTATGAACACTTATATCAATTAAACTTATTTTATATTTTATTAGAATTAATTGCGTAAGTTCAAATGATAAAAATAAAATGCTGCATTGATGATATCATGAATAAAAAAGATACCATATCAAAAATCAAAATAGATTTTACTGCCAATTGTTTATATTTTGATTTATCATAATTTTATTGCTTATACCAAAATTTTTATCATAGATATTTTTTTGTTTACACACGAGTATTTTTTAAGGAAAGAAATTCAGAGTTTAGACTACCTCTTTTACATAAAATAAAAAAAGGATATCTAAGCCTTTTAAATTTTAGAATAAAGCATAGTTTTGTGCTTTAAACACACCTTACGTATTCCTTAAATTTTAAAAATGTACTTTTTAATTCTTTATTCTTAGAATCGTAAGTTTTACTTAATAGAAAATGTTGATTTAATAAATTTAAATGGTGATTTTGCTATTGAATGTTAATAAAATATAGTTAAATTTTAAAATATAAAATAAGTATATTAAATAATCAATATTTAAGTATACTTTAACATCGTTTAATTGTGAGATGATGATTGAATTACTATTTTCTGTTAAGTAAAACTAACTGTGATAATGTTAAATGGCTAAACGTACACTTTTTAGACTTAAATGCTCAAACTGAAACTTTATGTAAATTTAAAAGATTTAATATATACTTTAGCCTAAATTTTATTAACATTATATGATTTTCTTAAAAAATCACATAAATTCCTTCTAAAATAATAATAAAGTATACAAATTTTTTATTTATTTAAGATTATTTTTTCATATGTATATTTAAACATATTAGGTTATATTTGTTGGGATTAGAACGTACAAGCAACGGAAAAAATTATTACAACTTAAATTTTCTAATCCCACGTATGGATCTGCTAAAAGCGTTTAGACCAAGGAGATAGTGTAATACCTGTTCAGTTCTTGAACTCACAGCTTCCTCTGCATTTGGATATCTTTCAGTTCTCAATGCACGTAACCTTCTCGAACTCTTCCGTGTTCTTAAACACGATCTCAAAGAGCTGATGCTTCTGATCGTCTCCCTCTACCGGTATCCACACGAACAGTTCCCAACAATGGCAGCGTGGTAGCGATTCTGAAGTCTCACTCTCTCTCTAGGGTTTCTATGGCTCACAATCAAATTTAAATTGCATATCTATCTTGCTCATGAGTTCTCATATTTATAGAACTCATGGAGAGTATCATAATCTAAAATTAATTTTTTATTAATCTTGAAAATTTGAATTTGATAAAGATATAAAGGTATTTAATATTAATCTTTTATTAATCTTGATAATCCAAATCTCAAAAATATTTAAGATTGATCTTTATTAATCTTGAAATTTGAACTCAAAAAGATATTCAAGATTAATATTTATTAATCTTGAAATTTGAATTTCAAAAGATATTCAATATCAATCTTGATTAATCTGGAAAATTTGAATTTCGAAAAGGATATTCAAGATTAATCTTTATTAATCTTAAAATTCGAAATTCAAAAGATATTCAAGATTAATCTTCATTAATCTTAAAATTCGAAATTTGAAATTCAAAACATGAAATTTAAATTTTGCAATTCTAATTTGGATTAATCTGATTTGTTTAAATCACATATATATATAATTAATTCAAATAATGAGCCAAAATTTAATTTATCTTTATAAATTTAATCTGAATATCAACATTAATTATTTAATTTATCAAATAAATTAAATATTGAAACTAACATATAATATTGTTGTCATTTCGAATTTATATATATATAGATATATAAATTCAAATAAACCCTATAATTAAAGTTTATGTTGAGCTGTTCTTACGTGCTACTCTATAGGCCCATATGAAGTTGGCAGTGGGCTAATTGCAACATTAGCCCACAAGTCACAAGTGGCCTCTAACAAGACGTTGCGACTACCCAAATCACATTAGCATCGTTAACACAACACAACCTTTCATGCAATCACATCACGTCCCTTTTATCAAACAATAACTTGGTCAAGGATGAGGCATGGATGACGCCATCCTCCTATTCTTGACCATTATTTTCTCGATCCCTGAATAGTCTGATCAAAGAAACGGAAACTCATTTCTATTATATTAGGCCATATATTTCTCAGAGTCATTTATCAAAGAGCCTAGTGATATATCTCTCAACTAATGTGAGGGACAAATCTCATCTTATCACTCACATTCCTCCACATGAAATACTCCTAAACTCGATTATAGCCTTTATCATTTCCCAATCAAATGTGACTTTTGGCTAGGTCAAAGCTCAGTGACTCTCATGTAAGAATCAATGATAATCTTAGGTTAAAGGGTATTATGACGTGATCACATATGAGATAAGCTAATGACTTAATCCTTACAGCTTTCTCATAGTGGGTCGGTCCAATACCTTGTACTCTTACAAGTGCCTATGACTTTGACTCGTTCGTCTATGGATGCAATTATCATAATAAACATGCAAAACATATGACAATTAAATGGAGAAAATAAATTAAAACAAATAACGTATGAGGTACAATGATTGGCCCTTGAAGCACAATTTTTAACAATATTTAATGGTTTTAACATTTTTACTCATATTTTAAATGTTTATAGGTATTTTTCTATCTTCCAAAAGTATACGACTGTTGAGCTCACTTTTAGTAAAAATTTATGATTATTTTTGCAGCATATGGCATGAATAAATTGGAAAAAAAATAACAGCAGATGGTGCAATGGGCTTTGTGGATTAATTAAAAAAGAAAGAAATTCTGGCGGTCGAGTTTCCCGGTGAGGGTTTTTTTTTGCTAGTGTGATAAATTAAGACTCTAATTTGTTACACCCGAAAATGCCTCGAACATTTTGTGTATTTAGACAAAAATAGTGCGCCTCACATTCTATATTTCATTCAAAATGTGAGATATAAATTTAGCCAGATGTGTGTTTGGAAGTCCGTTAAGATAAAGGAGTTACGGAATCCAAGATGATCTTACGAATTTTAAGATGTTTTTACAGATATCGAGATGTTTTTTTATGAATTTCGATATGTTTTTTATAAATTTCGTGATGTTTTTTTCTTGATTGACGTACCACGTGCACCGTTGGGAAAAAGTTTTTCCAAGTGCATGTTTGTTTCAATGTGTTTCAATATAAATTTAGAAGTCTCAATGTTGGTTTCATTTTAAGTTTTTATTGATATTATTTCTCCATTATTAATTAGTTAATAAAATATTAGCACATCACGGTAAAGACGATCCCAAAAATCCCCCTCCAATTATCCGTTACATACACGTTGACCTGGTTTTCTTTCTGTTCTCATTTCAAGTGGGAGAGTTCCAAGGCTAAGCTCTCTCAGAAAACAAAAGTGAAAGGCCCTGATCGACTGGCATGTTTGTTTTGATTTCCATTGACAGTAATTCCACGTGGCAAGAAAGTGGGCCGGAAAATGAAGGGGTTTTTTTTTTTGGCGGTCGAGTTTCCCGGTGAGGGTTTTTTTCTTGCCGGAAAATGACAAAATGGTTTTGAGCGTAACCGTTTTTGGTTATCAATTATTACAGCAAGCAAGGAACATCTTCCCGCTTGCATGAAGGGAAGCGGTTATGTCATGTAGATGATGAGCTGAAAGGTGAGAGATACAGTGGACCACACTTTCTTTTAAAGCCAAGTTCTCTGATCTCCTTCCTCCACCAATTCAATCGCAATGTCTTCCTCTGAAAGTTCCGAAGGCTCGCAATCCACCGACGGACTCACTCATTCTCTGCTTCGCACTTGTGCTCCCTCCATTGTAATCACAGAGGAGCTGATGTGTGGCTTCTGTGAAGAGAAACTGAAAACAGGGCGTGTAGGCAAAAAACTCAGTTGCGGCCATATCTTCCATCCTGGTTGCATCCTTAGGTACCTCGCAAGAAAGCGTCGCTGTCCTGCCTGCGGCATTCATTTGACGGCCACGGCTCCTCAATGTAGGTCTGATGACCCAAACATTGCAGAGGCTGGCCGCAATGTAGTTAATCCAGAGGGAGGCGATGAAGAGCCCGAGGATGATGATGATGATGAAGCACCTAGAGGAGCGATTTCGATTTTACTCAGGAGGCTGCCCAATACTGAAATATCCGAAGCTATTCTCTGCGTTATTTGTTTAAAGAATCTAAAGCCAGGGGACGTAGGAAAGAAATTGACGTGCGGCCACATTTTTCATGCCCGCTGCATTGTTATTCACTACAACAAATCACAAGAACACCGCTGCCCACTCTGCCGCCACGAGATCTGACTTGCGCCTGGGTGCGTAAGTTCTATTCATGTATGTGTCATAGATTTTTCAACGATTTGAATACTCTGCCCTAACTAAAGCCCTCTTACCATCCAAAAACCCTTTTGGATATGATACGAAAGGCTTCATTGGGGAGCTTTTCGCCCTTTCCATCTTGTAAACATTCTAGTCTGGCCTAGTGCAGTTTTGTGTGTGTGTATGTGGGGTATTTCATGCTTTGGTGTGGTTGATTGCATCAGGGGTATGCCTTTTTCCAATGGCCAAGCCATATATGGCTCTCGTTACTATGCATTTACACATGTAGTTTCAGACTTGCACACATATGACACCTTCCCTTCCCTTCTTATTGGGTATTCAAGAAGAGTATAAACTCGCTTTTCTTCGTTTTCGTTTATGGACATATTATTCAGAATACGAGTCATCTGATACTGAGTTCACTGTATCCCTTTTTTTTTAACACTTGGTATATCTCGAGTTTCTTTTTTTCTTTTATTTAAAAGGCAGACATTAACGATCTGAAGTTACAATAACAGGATTAAAGCTGTAACCTCCCACTTGAAAGAGATGTTATACTACGAGCGCTTGGGTATTATATCTCAAATTTCTATTTTTCTGTTTGTGCATGCTGTGTATGCGATAAAGATCCGCTGCTTAAACGCAGCGTTCCGCTTATTTCTGCCGTGCAGTTTGGATCTTTTCTCGCTACACTGGACTGGACTTCACTAGTGGGCCTACATCTGCTTCGTTCCGTCGGCCCATCAATAGAAGTCCTCCCCAAAACATTACTACTATTATTGTTCGAAGCACTGGAATGTGTTTTCTATTTACTCTTTTCTTTGCCAGATGTTTTCTATTTACTTCATCCAAGGTCAATTGCACCTTACAAGTTTAGCCTAGATAGCATCTTTATTAACTTTTTAATGCAAAATTTAGCACATAAAAAATTGTGAAGTAGATAGAGAATGAGAAATGCACAAATATAAGAGCCCGTTTGGTTCAAAGAATAAGAGGGAATGGAAAGGAAATTTTTTGTTTGGTTCGCACTGGAATGGAAAATAGGTTAAAGGAAAAATTTTTGTTTGGTTGGGTTAAAATTGTAGGAAAGAGAGTAGGAAAATTGTATCAAATGACTATAATACCCCTAATGGCAAATGTTAAATGTTTTTTTATAAATATATGTATTTATTTAAAAAATCAACTTAATTATATTTAAATATATAATATTTATTAATTATATATATTTATTATTAATTAATTATATTTATATATATATATAATGTGACACTGTTCATTCTCACCCATTCGAATGCACTGAGAATGTGACACTCAGCGCATTCGAATGGGGGCTGAGGATGAGCCACTATTCACAGCGCATCTTTCTTGTTTCCGTCGTCTTCTCCAGTGACGTTTGCTTATTTGGCAACAGTGCAATGAATGTGGTGACGATGAAGAAGAGAAAAAGTGCGCAGACACTAACGACAGAGAAGACGGAGTAAGAGCAGGAGGACACCAACGACGACGGAGAAGACGGACTGGGGGAGTGAGAGCAACGGCGCGCAGGGGGTAACTCTGTCTTTTACTGTCTTCCATCGCTCGAATGATTTTCCATCGGTGGGAAGAGCTTTTCATGCGTACGCTGAAAAATTGCTTGCTATTTTCCGTCACATTCCTTGAACCAAACGGCCACCGATGATGGAAAATCGCGATTTTCCTTTTCCATTGCTCATTTTGCAGCGAATCAAATGGGCCATTAGTATCATTTGCAAGAGAATATACTATGATTTTAAAAAAAAAATCAAATGTAGTAGTATCATTTTATATTCATGGGCTTGTTTGTGACAATGTTTGAAAAAGCCAAACAAAATTTAACAATATTGTTTCGTAAAACAAGATAATCTCCTCCACATATTTACCTCGACTTGCGTAAAAGTACTTCTCTACCGCGTTTCCAAATTGTCCATAATCTCCATTTGAGCCTAATGGGCACGTGAGGCTATGAATTCAAGCCCTTAAAGGGTAAAACAGGCCCGTCAATTATTGAAAAAAAACAGAGAAATCTGAGGCAACACAGTAAATAAATAAACTAATTAAAGGCAAGGGAAGGGAAGAGAGACTAGTCCTATGAAAAATAAAGTGATATGAATTCAAAAAAGAGGGTCTGTGAACAGAAAGTCAATACCCGAACCATACATGTTCTGCTTCAAGCAGTTCCTAATCTGCAGAAATATTATAATAACAATCATCAACCAAGTATGGTGCGTTCTTGACTCACTCTTCCTTCTTCTTGTTCATCTTCTTCTTCCAAACAATGCCCAAAAAGGTTTAAGAAAACAAAAAAAAATGGAAGGACGTTGATGCGAGGTGTAATGAAGGTAGAAAAAGAGGAGCAGTAAATGATGAGAGGCTTTTTTTCATCATCTTCTTCTTTCTGTTCCTTCCTTCATTTTTGCATTCATATTCCTCAACTAACTCCACAAAACTGCCTTCAATTCCCTCTCCAATCCCCACCAAACACTCTCTGCTACTCTCTGAACCTCTTTTCTGATCACCATTTTAAAAAAAAAGGACACCCTCCACCACTAAATTCACAACACTTGAACACCCAAAAAACAAATTTTAAAACCTAAAAAAAAAGTTCGCTCCTTTTTTTGAACTTCAGTCATTTTTGGTGGGTATGGTGTGGTTGTAGTATTGATGAATGAATGAAAATGATCAGGAGGAAGTAGGGCAATTCAAGGCTGCCTTAATTTGCTGCACAGTGGTGCCGATGAGGTTATTAACGGTCGTCACTGACTCCATGTTCAGCTTCGCAGATGGCAGGCTGCTCACCAGAATCTGAAACGCCACTGTTATCAGTGACCCACCTCCTCCTTGTCTCCTTCCGGTGCTAGAGCCGCTGCTGCTTGATGCTCCGTCCCCTCGTCCGCCTTGCTCCAACTGCCCGTCCGGCGACACCGTGAACCCCGAAGGAAGCAGTGGGATGTATGACGGGTCCTCGCCGCTCATCGCGATGTTGATCGCCGGCAGATCCACCGGGCAGTACACCACCAGGGATCCTGATGAGTCCACGCAGCTCTCTTGCAGTATCAACATGTTGTTCTGACTCGTATTGAACGCCTATCATTATTCACACGTCAAATGAATCAAAGTCAAACCCAACAAAGTCAAACTTATTGGGCCTCTCGTTTCAGCATTTAGTTAAATATACATCTCTTGTCAATCAAAAGAAACAAAAAGGATACTTCAACACATAATTTAAAACACGAAATGTGTGTCTGTGTGTGAACGGACAGGACAATCAATTAAGGAAATATAATTGTGTTTTACCCGAAGAACAGATATGCAGTTCCCGGGGTGAGACCCATTGGCTATATGAGCAACCTCTTGCACAGCATTCCCGTTCGAAAGAACATCCCACTACAAGGATTTAAAAAACCAAAAGAATCTCACAACACTAACCAATTTATGTATATATACATATATATATGGAAATGTGAAAGATAAGGGAGTGTTATGTTATATACACACCTGAGGTCTTTTTCTTTCGTCCTTGAAGAAATTGAACACTGTTTGGTGAGGGATGGGGAGCCAGATGGTGGTGGCCGCACTCAGAACGACGCCGTTTGGCTGGCCGGGATCAGAGCTCTTGTGGACGGTGACTCTGACGCCCACCTCGTTAAACCCAGAAAGTGTGGTCCACCTATGGCCGTTAGATGCACTGATGCTTGTGCAGAAATTGGTCACCATCCTTTGTGCAAGCTTCATCATGCTCCTCTTGCCTTCCGGCGACGGAATCACTGAAATTTTCAAAAACACCGCCACGAAATTGTCCATAGTCAAGCGAGAAAGAAGAAACCTTGAACATCACAAATAGATATCATATGTTAATGAGTCATATGGGGGTGTGTGTGTCTCTCTCTCTATATGGATTATATACCTCCTCCAAGATCTCGAGTTGAACTGCCAGAAACCATTAAACAAGCCAATCTTTCACACATTCTTTGGAGAGTAGCGAGCCACCTTTCTGCTCCAAAAGCCAAACCACTGTAAACAAGGTTTCTGTAAAGACGATGAGTTGGCGTTTTCTCTTCGATCTCCACATGTTCAACCCAAGTTACCTGTTTCAGGTGTTTTTTGAAGACAGCAAGTTAAGTAATGGAGATCATGATTGCCAATTCTGGGTAGCAAAAATCGAAGTAGGCTTATAAATTTGAGTCGAATTAGGGGAAAGATAAGACCAACCTTAGAATATCCATTAGGCATATCTTGGATAAAGCAACCAGAAGGAAATCGATGAGACCGAAACTGAGGAGCAAACTGAATATCCTGAGGAAAATCATAAGACACATCGACTATCGCCCATAAGCCTTGCTCAATTTGCTGACAATAACGCAGGAAATAGAACTCTCGAGTTGGAACCAGTGGAGTAAGCACTTGAAGCTCTCCATGCATCTGATTATACAAAAAAAAATGTGAAATAGATAGAGAAAAGGTTTAAAAATCCATGAATGTCACAAGGTAATTAATAATGATACTGGTTTTTGTTTGTTCATTGTACCAATTGTAAAGCGCCACTATGCCCACCAAGAATCCCAGAAGATATCACTTTAATCGTCGTTGCCATTGAAACTATTGTAGGAAACAGATCTATCCACTTGTTCTGCAGAATTAATAAATCAATAGCCTTATATAAAGGAGGAGGAGGAGGAAGATGAGGATGAAGATGAAGGAGGACTTACAGGGTCCATGAACATGTCAACCAAAGCCAAGCTATTCATAATGACAACTCCAGAATCTCGAGAAGCTTCGACGCGAACATTGGGGTTCTTGAGGTGACTGTTTGGTCTGGGGAACATGTTTGCGTAAGCGTCAAGATTAAGAACTTCTCTCCCATCGGTGTTTGACTTTATCCACAAGGGTTCATTGGTCTGCAAAAGCCTGAGCAACTCATCCATGGCGTTACCGGCAATGTCCGACATGAGGGACTTGTCGACGTCGGAGAAAGACGCCGCCTGGTAAGGCAAGCTCGGAACCGACGAAGAACTCCCCGGAAGAAGATCAAGATCAAGAGAAGGGCCACCCACCATCATCGATTGGCTCCCAAAACTCGCCATTGACAAGTCCAGAGACGAAATATGAATCGGCTGAACCGGAGGGAGTTGAGAAATTGGTCTCCCTATGTATTTAGCCGCAATGCTGGAAACTCTATCAAGCTGCAAAACAACAGAAACAATCAAAGACTATCTCGTTTGATTTTCAAGAGAGATAATAAGAACTTTTAGATACCTCTTCTTTCAACTGAGCATTCTCCAGACGCAGCTTTTGTTCGTCGAAGTAGGAATCCTCGTGAAGAGGAGGGCCACCACAAGAAGGGCAGATGACATTTTTAAGGGCCTCGCTAATAGCAATGTTCTCACAGCGAATCTTGTCGTTCTCTGCTCTAAGGGCACAGTTATCGGCTCGCTCGTGCTGGGCCTGAATTTGCATAGCCAAAAACAAGCAACAATTTAAAACATAATAAATAATGATGATGGGAGGAAGCAGATAAGAGACTTATCAGTATTAGGTTTTAGTACCTTCATCTGGGTCCTCCTGTTCTGGAACCAAAACTTGATCTGCCTAGGTGCCAAGCCTAGTTCCCTGCTTAACTGTAATCTCTGTTTCTCATCTGGGTGGGGGCACTCCTTGAACATTCTTTTCATTCCCAAACCACAGAAAAAGACACAGACAAGAGGTCATCAAAATCGGAGCAAACAACCAAACTTGACCGTTCCTGGCACCACAAACAAACAAAATGGCCGATTACTTACGATTCAAGCCTCTGAATCTGGTTCGCAGTGTGACGATGGTACCGCTTCTTGTTGCTCTGGGAATCAGAACCGTCGTGAAGGTGGTGGTGGTCCCCTGGGGACCCACCACCGCCTCCACTCCCGTATTCCATTCTCGCTCTTCTCTCTCTCTCTCTCTCTCTCAGTGCGGCAGCAGGAAAGATAGTAGTAACAGTTTTAGCAGTGAAACAGAGAGTCTCATGACATTGAAGGATTAAAAGAAGTGAAATTTAAATTGTGGGTATGGAAAAAATGAGGAGCTTTTAGAACAAGAAGAAGGAAATGGAGTGATTTTTGGTGGGAAGAGAAGAACAGAGCATTACCATGTTAGAAAGGAGGCAATTGCAAAATCACAAAACAAGCATATACCCGTTTTACGCGAAGATTCTCAAGCGATATGAGAAACGGCTGAATGATTTGATCAAAGATATCGGCATGATTTGAGATTTGAGAGAAGTGAGGGCAGGGGGAGGAGAGAGTTATCGCCTAATTTACGAAGAGAGAAACAAAAGAAAAAGGAATAGAAAAGGAAAAAAAATCAAAACCAGCTAGCAGCTATGTGTTTGTGTAATCTATTCCATACCCACACTCACTTTCTCTTCACTTTCACGACAGAGCGTCTCTCATAGGTGTAACTGATGATGGGTGGGGTTTTTAAAGCATTGCCTCAAAGCAAAAAAAAGGAAGAGCTTTAAAGTCCCTCTGTTTTGATTATCTCTCTCTCTCTAACAAAAGTGGAGGAGAGAGAGGTACTAGCACAACCAGGTGGTTCCCCCGTTGAGTTATAAATGAGATCGCTGGTTTGTTCTGTCAGATAATGCTGAACACCGGTGACCGGTGCGCCATTTGCTCGACGGCGGCGGCATATGGCAGCGAAATGACGGATTTGCCCCACACATATACACTCTTTCTCTCTCAACTCATTTATGTTTCTCTCTCTCTCTCTCTCTCTCTCTGATCCCCGCTCCCCATCCTCGGTTCGTACACAGTTACATACTACAAAGTGGACGCAGAAGTCAAACCTTGCCTTCCCCCTCTCAAAAGAGTCCCGGATCCTCTGCTATCAACTCATTCCTGCTTTTCTACTGGCCAATCAGGAGTTGTTGAGTGTTGGTGTAAAACATTATGATCCGTTGTTTCTCGATATATAAATTACAGACATATATTAAATTATGAAAATTACAGAATATAAATTAAGTTATGAAACTAACATGTCTTTCTTATTTCGAATTCTTGTAACTTATCATGTATTATAGCAGCCTAATTTGCATGTTACAATTATAATTATAAATCTTAAATAATAATATTTATCCTATTGGGTTCATGTAAGATACACTTAGAATTCTTTTGGAATAAGTGACAAGTTTAATGTTTTTTTTTGGCAGTGTACCTGGGCTAAAATGACTTTAATTGAAGACAGGACCATACTGGTTTAAGTCCACCTTTTGAATATTTTACAGAAAGTGAACCTGAAGAATTATATTTACTTGAAACTGATAGTGAAATTGAAAATTCAGAAAATTTTGATATATGGATGATAAATGAAGAAAATAATGAGCAAAGAAATTCGGAACAAAACCATATACAAAGCTTTATTTCACCTGCAATTGAACAACATAATTGTATACCTTTTGATGTAAATCAGTGGCATAAAGTTAGGCCTTAAGAGCAGAATTACAGATCATAAAGCTTCAGTTGCAGACTTTAGATGAATTGCTACCATTAAAAAAGGAGATTCAAGAACTTTTTCAATGAAAAATTATTTCTTAATACTATTTCAAAATTTTTTAATATTTGTACTGCTTTATTTTGTGGAGAGTCAGAAGGTTCTATATCCATAGTGTATAAAGCATTTTTAGATTCTGGAGGTAATCTTTCATACCATTCTGCTGCATTTCCTATTAATGTTTGTCTTATATAAGTTTTGTTGAAAACAAAAATAAAAGCTTTAGGATATATTATAGGAGATGGACAAATAAATTTACAAGATCATATTATTTCTAAGATTATGGAATTTCAAAAGAAACCTGAAACAATTAAAGAAATTAGATCACTTATAGGTATATTAAATCAGGTAATTTGAGAATAATTTTTATAGATTTAAACATAAAATTTATGTTTTGAAGAATAGTTTTTACGGATTTCAAGGTAAAGCCTAAGTTTTAAAAAGTGATTGTAATTGGAAAGTTATTGGCTTTTTCGGATTCCGAGACAAAATGTAGGTAGGAATAAATAAAGAGAAAGAAAGAAAAAGTATGAAAGAAAAAAATTTAATAGGAAAGAATGTGTGATTTGATAAGAAAACAGCTTTTTCAAAAATTAGGTTTCATACCGAGATTTTGTATTCAAAATAACTTTTTTAAAAAATGTTAGTACTTAAACAAAATCTAAATTTAAAAAAAAAGAAACCAAACAAGTTCTTAAAAGCATGTTTATATTAGTTATTTTTGGAACATTATTTTCTACATACAAAATAAGTGAAATGAGTTCTATCTCAATTCAAGTAATCGTGTTTTGATAACTTCACCACAAGGAAAACCTAAATATTCAAGATGGCAATGAAAAGTATAGCTACAAAATTCTGTATATATTGTCTCAAATACCGTTTGACCGAGATATTTTCAATCAAATTAAACCACTGAGGATAATTTAAGAAAAATACCTAAAATCATGGCCATTTGTTCAAAATCTAATCCATAGAAATACTAAAAGGAGAAATATGTCTGACCAATTTGTTTCTGTCCAATTCAAAGATTCAACCTTTTTTTTCCTACAGAGTATTTGTTATTTGAATATGAAAGGGAACTTATAATTTTATTTCATGGTCAAATCTTCTTTATCTTTTTGTCTTTTTCCAGGGTTAATCTGTTAGAAGATAATTATTCCATTCCATATCTTGATAATATTTTTTTGCTTATTATTTCCTTCCTGTTTTGGCATATGAGCATTATGAATATCTCCCAATTTCTTTATCTTTAATCCACTCAGCCTAAATTAAAATGCATGAATTTTAAGTAATTATTGTGAACATAACAATAACCACTCGTGGAGGAGCATTCAAATTCCTTGCACACATTTAATACGAAATCTTTATTATCCAAAACCACCTTATTACAAATATGTGAAGAGGATATGAAGATGTTAATGGCAAGTTTTAATTTTGTGCAGAAATAGTCTATATCAAATTAAATTAAGAATTCATTATTATGAAAGTTCTTCATTATGGCACAGTGTCCGTGTAATAAGATACGATTTTATGTGTACTGTACGTGTTGATTAATTTAGTACACAACGGGTGTGTTTAGGAATCCGTTCGAAAAAATAAGTTTACGAAATTCAATAGATTTTTATAGATTTCGATATATTTTTATAGATTTTAATATGGTTTTATTTTGCCTTGAGTGCACTGTTGGAAAGAAAATCTTACCAAAAATACACAACATTGGCAAAGAAAAAGAGTCTTGCACAACAAGGGTTAAAATGCATTCAAAACACCTATTAATTTTCATTGGCATTCATATATTTTAAATTGATTTTTGCCATATTATATTCAAATTACACAGTATTTTTTAGTAACATTCAGTATTGTAAAATAATGCACCCCTCATTCGTAGCTTCAATTGGTAAAGGAGTTGGACACACTCAACAAAAGGGAGCGAGTTGGCTCTGGGAGTTGGTTGCAGCTCTGAGGGAAGCATCTCTATTGATAAGTGTACCTCTGGGTCTTTAGACAGTCTCTTGTGCATCATAAGTTAGGTGTCATGCCTTTGATCTTAATTAAGTGAGTCCAACCCTCTTCCTAAAAGAATCAATCTTTTGAGTAATTTACTTTTAAAATATTTTTCTATAGAATTGATTGGATTATTAATAGAAGCTACTTTTTATAATTTATGGTATAAAAGATAATTATGTTAGAATAGTTTTGATTCAAATTATATGAACATAATTTAATTTGCAACATTATGCCAAAACATGACATGTATCAACAAAGGCTCTAAATTTAGGATATTGAGTGATATTGGTGATATATTTTAATTCGTTGAATGCACCAAAAATTATTCTAATTGAGTGGTAGTAAAAAAATATTTTAAGGTGTTGAATGTATTATTTAGTTCAGCATACTAAATGCTCATAAAAAAATACTTTGGCATATATATATATAATACATAAATAAAAAAAAGACACTTATGACTGTCATGTGTATGATTTTTTTTTCAATTTGAATTGTGTAATCGTATTTTTTTATCTAGACAAATATATATTTTATTATGATTGACATTATACTCTCTAGGGTTGCACAAAGGATTTGATTGGGTTAAGAATTAACCTAGAATCTGGTTTTAAAAAAGGTCGGGATGGTTGTTTTGGTTTGATGATCAATTTGGTCTTATTCGGTCCAGTACCAAGAACAAGTTTGATTTTGTCCACCGAGTTATTAGATCGATCATGTGATCAGTCGTTTTATTTAAAAAAACTGATAAAAAAATAGAAGGCAGAAATTGTTGGAAAATAAAATAAAAATCGGAAAGAATAAAAAAACTAATAAACTGTATTAATAATTTAACACACATAATGAAAAATAAATTAATATATTAACATTGGGTTGAATTGAACTATATGGTTTGACTACCATGCTTGAAATACAATCCAACTCCATAGTTGGGTTAGACAAGTCTGGTCTAGATTTGTTCGGATCTCTTTTTGGATCAGGTTCCTTTTCGGACGGATTACCGATTTCTTGTACGGCCTCAATAATCTCGCTTCTATTGTCACAAGTTTGTTTAATATGGATTTTTTTATTTTCCTTTTCTTATTTCAAGTAACAAGAAACACATAAAAAATATTCCGTGATATAATTAATTTAAAATTGGTGAACTCATAGGATCATTTGATATATATGTATAATTTATTTATAAAAAAAGTTAAAGTATACTTTTAGACCTTTATGTTTGTGTCAGGTTTCACTTTAGTCCTTTAAGTTTAAGAAGTACACTTTCATTCCCTCAAACTTAATGCCGTTAGTTTCTCTTAAAGAAAATTGCTGACCCATCAAACTTAACGCTATTATTTTTAAATTTTTTTTACACAATTTAAAATATCAAATTTATTGTATTATTAAATTAAAATTAAAATTAAAATAAAATTTGAACATGTTTTTTCAACGTTTTATTGTACAGTTATCAACTAAATTTGATGAGTCAGCAATTTTCGTTAAAAAAAACTAACGGCGTTAAATTTAAAGGATTGAATGTGTACTTTTTAAATTTAGAGAACTAAAATAAAATCTAATGTAAACATAAAAGATTAAAAAGTATATTTTAACTAATATAAAATTATGCACGGATTCCTTGAAGATCAATCAACAATTAACTTTTAATTATATAGAGTATTTAATGCTTGAATTTAATCACTAGAAAAAATGATGAGGAAAAAGGGAATGGGTAGCAGACTAGCAGTCGGCAAGGAATTGCTCATATTTGTCCGAACAAAAGGGAAGTTGGGATTCATGAAAATGACAGTGGAAACATCATAGGGCCTGTTTGGAAAGCCAGGGTTTATTTTTATAAGTACGTTCAACAGTGCTTTTCCGCAAAACGAGACAATCTCCTCCACATATTTGCCTCGGCTTATGTGAATAAGCACTTATAAGTGGCTTATGGCAGTTTGCCAAACGGGCCCGATCATGTCATTTCAAAGCAATTAAATACTATGTTCTATACAGAAATGAAATATGTTTTTTAAGAAAATAAAATTTAATTCATTCTCTTATTAAACTATTACTATTAACAATAACAAATTAACAATCATACATCAAGATTTTTAATTAAAAAATTGGACATAATATATAAATAGGGATCTAAGTTTCTTTTATTTTCATGTCAAAAAAAAAGTTTCTTTTATTTTCATTGTCTTCATATTTGACTAATAAATAAAGGATTTGAAACTTTTGAAAAATTTAATTAATGAGGAAAACAATTTAAAACTTATATTTTTTCTATTTTTAAGGGTGGAAAAATGGCTTAAAAATATAAGGTCTAAAATGAAATGGTGGTATAAGGTGAATCATAGATAAATAACTAAAAGGGTTAAAGTGTAAATTTATCCTGAAAGCTTTCATTTAACAACAATGTTATCCTTGAGATTTCTTAAGGTTATGTTTGGTTTGATGGAGGGGAAAGGGAAGGGATGGATAGGAGGGAATGGGAAGGGATGGAATGGTATAAGGTTACCTCGTTTGGTTTAATTAGAAAGGAAAGAAGGGGAAGGATTTTTAATGATCTTTTGTTTGGTTCAGGAGGGGAAGGGAGGGAAATTAATAATTAATTTACCATTTTACCCTTATATGTTGATTTATATTTATTTACTTATACAATTTATTTAAATTTGTCTTCACTCATGAAAATTAATCACCCATTCTATTTAATTAATTAAAACAATTATTAAGGTACTTCTCTCATATAATTTATT
>JANTPZ010091409.1:0-14700 GCA_025593235.1 Vachellia pachyceras
TAGTGATCTTTTCGATTCATTATCATCTTCGTTTTCTATACTACCTATCTCTAGGCCTTAACTCAACTCATAACTACCAGTTTAGCCTTTATTTCAATGGACAATAAAAAGCATGGATATTACAAAGACCACTTTTCCCTTCATCCTCTTCAGCATTTTCATGTAAAACTAGACCCCTGTGAGAGAGGAGGAGTAGCATGAAGTGAAGGAGCAAGAAGGGAGCAAAAATCCTCACAAATCCAAGGTAAGTTGTGTTTTGGAGCAAATTTCTTCCATATTCTTACTCACTAGACCTTCCTCTTCACTTCTATCGGTTCAATTTCTTGACTTTTGGTGGAATATGGCTGCTGCAATTTCTAACTATAGAGAGAGAGAGAATGAGAAAGAGAGGGATTTAGTTGTTACAAAAAAATTCTATGCAAGCTAAGGAGTTGATTGGTGTATATTTTGTGTTTATTATTCTTGTATTTGGAATTTTGGAACCCTAAACCCTAAGGGATGTATCAAAATCAAGTGGTTCAGGTCTCTAAATAACTCTTATGAAGTCCTCTACATGGGAAAAATATCTCCTTGACCAATTAATACAGTTTATTGCGTGAAGAAACACTGTTGATTTGGTCATTTATTATCCAGATTTTTCCCTCAACTTTGGAAAATCATAACTTATTATCTACACATCCAAATTTAGTAAACTTTAGCTCATTTTAAACTATGGAATGTTTAGTATTTAATTGAAAAATTTAATTCAATTGAATTTCATTTGCTATTTTTCACCGTTACCTCAACTTTGCTCTTTAATAAGGGCTTTTGACCCCTTTATTATACTTTTGCATGCTTTCATTCTTCCCCTTTATGCATAAAATTAGTTTTTACAATAATATAGCATGCTGGGTCTATCTACACACTACATACATGATGCTTCATGTGTAGGAGTTTAAGTTACAATAATCCAAAAGTGCATATAACCAAATTACACAACTTTCCACTTAAACTTGAAGCATACCTTTGATCTCTTTGCCTTTTTCTCTTCAACTTGACCCTAAAAAGGTTTCATATGGAAGAATGAGATTCATAGAATCTCAATAGAAAATATCTCTAACCAATATATTAACATGCATAATTATTGTTGTGTAATAAATATAAGCCATGAAGTTTAAACATGCTTGACTAACCTTAGTTTCTTGCATTCAAACTTTGACAAGGCATATTATCAACAAGCATCAAGCAAGAACTGCACGTTTATACATCACTCAACATAGCAATAACATAGCAATTACACAAACAACAACAATGGCAATGTAAATATAAAAGTTAGAGATTAACTTTCCTTAATCCTTAATGGCTTCCTTCTTGCACTTTTGGAACTTTCTCAATTACCAAAGCATGCTAAAACTTGCTCAAACTCTTCTTGACTCTTAAGAGCCCTAAAACTCTTAATTTTGCAAAACTTGATTCTAATGTTTCCAAAATCAAACTATCACTTGTACCCTACACATTTTTTCATTCTAAATCCAATGGAAGCATTAAAATTATCAAAAAATCACTCCTTCCCACTACTATAGAACTGAATGAAAAACGGAACAATAGGGAGCAAAGGGATTTCTCAGCTTCCATTGAATACTATTGCATGTTCTAGCTCCCACAACATATGCCATTCATTATTTAACATAAAAAACACCTTCCCTTTTCATGGAGAAAAACGTGCAGCACCTCCCCTAGGGGTTTGAGATTCCAAAATTTCAATTACAACAACAACCAACACAAACTATACACCAATCAACTCCTTAACTTACATAGAGTTGTTTGGTACCAATTATTTGATCTAGATCCCTCTTTTTCTCATCTTTTTTGAACAACCCTAACATTTCAGCAGCAAAATCCAGCAACAAACTCAAAAACTAAACCATTAGAAATGAGGATGAAGGTCCAAGGAATAAGAATTTGCAAGAGATTTCATGAAATCACAACTTTACCTTGGATTTTTTTTGAAGATTTTTGCTCTCCAATGGCTTCCTCTTTCTTTTTCTTCTCTACTCTCTTAGGGTCAAATTTTGCACAAAATATGCTGAAGAGACTGAAGATAAAATGGCTTTAATGATAAGCCAAGAATGATCCAAGGGTGATGGTTTAATCTTGCAAACTTTCTTGATCCAATGGCTATAATTCTTCCAACACAATGGCCACTCATCTTGCTCATATTAAACACATTTATGGGCTGTAACTTATTTGTGTGTCAACATAAAAGGATAACATGTGTCTATTGATTCAGTCTAACTTATACCGATAAAGTACCTTTATTATGATAAATTCTACTACTTGTTTGGGACATTTATTTCTCTCTTTTTGGTCTTCAATTAAGACCATTACAAGTGGCACAAAACATTTATGACATGCTTACTTTTGAAACTTTTATACTTCCATAAAGTTACTTTACGCAATCGCAACACCAATAAAGCGACTTGAGAATAAGCAACTGGATCCAAGGCCACCAGAAATTTCTAAAATTCTTACTATATTCTCACACTTTTTCTTTCCTCAAGTTGCTTCCCGTAATGTTTTTAATTAATTTTTTTTAAAAAAACCCAAATCCAAGGCTTCTCCGGGCATTTTCCTTCCAATCAGAGAAATCACTTTTCTCTTATTTTGGGCAACAATTTTATAAAATACAAGAATTCCAAGCTATTTTTTTTACTTTGAGATCAAATGTTTGAGGCCTCTGGTACTTCAAATAATTATTTTTGACTAATTATTTAATAAAAATGCCAAAAATTAAATGACCTTTAAAATTCTCTTAACAGAAATCTAGGTCGATTTAACTGAAATCTGGCTTCACATTCTAATCAGTGACTTTTTCTTTACCATTTTGGTCAAACTTTGACCAAGTTAACCTTAGACTTTGGTCAAATGACCAAAATGTCCTTTTAATTTCCCTTAATTACAATAATGCCCTTTACCTTTTACATATTCCATTTTTCCTTTATTTTTAATGACGTTTGAGTCCTTGCCATGAGGCTATCCATCTTGTCATTTCTCCAGACCAAGCACGCTTAGTTGTGAAGCTCTAATGGAATTCAGTACATTAGGGTTAGGTTGACCTTGATCTTTCCGGTTCATTACCTTTCTCTTTTTCTGTACTACATATCTCTGGACCCTAATTCAACCCATAACTACCGATTTGACCTTTATTTCAAATTACAGTAAAATGAGGATATCACAGGGGAGGTGCTGCACAATTTTTCTCTTGAATGGGGAAGGCGTATTTGATGTCAAATAATGCATGAGAAGATATTTAGGATCAAGATTATGTAATTACATGCAAGGGAAGTTTGAAAAATCACTTTATTCTTAGGAGTTGTCCCGGGTGCAAGATCAATAGAGAATTCCACTTCTTGCTCTGGAGGTAAACCCATAATCTCCTTGGGAAACACCTCTGGAAATTCATTTACCACCTCAATATCTTCTATTCTTTCTTCTACTTCTCCTTTAATGGAGAAAAATACCATGTATGCTTGACAACCTTTACGTACACTCTTTTCAACTTGTACCGAGGACAACAATTGTGGTCCGCTCGAACTCATAAAGGCAATTGAAAGAAAAATGGTCTTTCTCTTGCAACTAAGGATGTCATCATTCTCTAACAACCAATCCATTCCCACTATCATATCTATACCCTTCATAGATAAACAAACAAGATCTATAATTGAGACCCTACTGTCAAACTCAATCATACAATTCAAGCAAGCCTTAGAAGTTTTCACTTAGGCTCCCGTTGGTGTAGAGATAATCATATTAAAAGGTAATTCATGTACAAGTAATTTCAATCAAGGTACACAAGAATTAGATATAAATGAGTGTGTTGCACCAGAATCAAATAAAGCATCAATCTCAAGGCCTTGGAGTTTGAGAGTACATTTTAATCAAGTTTGGTGTAGCACTAACCTCCTATTGTGATAAGGCAAACACTCTGCCTAGAGTGGTAGCTCTAGCGTCATTGGCCCCTTGAGAGCCTTCTTTATAAAATCTAGAGATATGACCTGGCTTCCCATACTTGAAATAAATCAAGTTGTTTCCTTGGTGTATCCTCCCATACTAAACACACTTTTGAGAATTGGTCATACTAGTAACAAGAGCTGTGAAGTATTTATAAGAATTTTGCCCTCCAATGAACCGACTTCTGTGAGGCCCATTGAATTGACTCCTTAAAGATCACTTAAAACAGTTCCTTAGAGGTCTACCAAAATGATTCCTTGGGGATTGGCTGAAGTGCTTCTTTGTACAACTGAAGCTTTCAAGCTTCTTAATTTTGATTCCCCTAGAGGTCTCAAGGAATTTGTGGGTCTGTTCTAAAAGCCCTTCATCTAGTTAGGCTCCTCTGCTCGCTTACTTCTTGCTATAGTGTGTAGCTTATCACACATCATCTCAAAATCAGTTATCTCATCTAGAAATGGAAACAGAGTTGTTCTTAATTTTGGCCCCACTTTCTCTACCATCCAATCACATAACCATGTGGAGCTGCTTTGAGAATACTTGCAAAACTTGGATAGTTCCAAAAAGCGAGAAATAAATTCATCTTAATGAAAATCCTCTTGCTTAAAAGTGAGAAACACAGTTTCCTTCGCCACTCTAATGGAAGTAAGGAAGTAGTATTGCTCAAACGTTTCCCTGATTTGCTCCCAAAAAATCTCAGCATTGTCTAATTTAGTGCTCTCAGACCATTCCTGTACTGCCTTATGTAATAGCTACTCGACAACCATCACCTTTTGTTTAGAGCTGATGTCCATGACCTTGAAAATTCTTTCATGCATCTTGATCTCTAGTAGCTTAAAGGCAAATTTAATACTCAAAATTATGCAACTAGTAGCACAACTTCAAGGTCGATCTCTAAGGAGCTTTAGTGTCTCGAGGTAATTATTTAGCAAATTAATTCAGCAAGATTCAGGGGAAATGGTTCTGTTATTCTAATCTGTATTAGGGACATGGTCTAAACTATTCTTTATTTGTTTTTCTAGTAAATCATATTGTAACACATCAAGATGTGAATGAGAAATGAATTGATGGCAGAAATTGCTTCCCAAGGACTATGACTCTGCTATCATTGCCTCCCAACTTAATAAGCTCATGCTCAACATTTTTCTATTGCCACAATCAAAATAAGAATGAATGGGTTCACATAAGTATAGTTCAGCCACTTCCAAAAGCAATATTGATCAATACTACTCAGATATAATTCACAGCAATCAAATATGACAGTTAATCAACTATAAAATCTGACTGGAGCTAATCTTAATCAAGAAGCAAATCTCTGAACCAATATCATTGAATCCAATCGCATGTTCTGATTGCGAATACAAAGAATGAAACTACTCTACACTCTTAGGTATTTTGTCTTGCTATCACAGATCAACAAATAGAATTCAAGAGTATAGTATGAAACTAAGAATATCCCTATATACATGAAGCTTAGGCTCGGACATAGCTCCTGGGAAGATGGAAGTTCAGCCGGACATTATGAGATCACCAACAGCAGCAAGAATACTGTGATTCTCAGCCATCATGTGATCGAAGTGCAGATAGTGAGGCGAAAGCTGATGGTGACACACGATGGTAGTGATCTGGAACTGTATCAGCGAGAGTGAATGACCAGAATATATCCTGGAGAGAAGATGATCTTCAACGGACGGAGAGTGACGAGCTAAAACGAGCTGGAGCTGCGTGTGTGTCGTTGAGGTCAAGCTGATCCAAGAGTGACCGGTGTAAGCGTACTTTTCAGGAGAAAAACCATATCTAGCTCGTGAGTCTGAAGTTTCCAAAATTGCTTCCAAACGTGTGCTGATTGTTCAAGAAAGATGGATGGTGGCTGTAGAGATCTTTACAACTCGATGAAGTGTCTGAGCAATGAAAGATGAAGACTCAAACCCGGTGTCCTCTTGAATCCGGTGGAAACAGTAGAGCGGATGGATTTTTTCATAAGGGAGAGATGATTCTCGAAAGGTGATGGACTGATGAAAGCCACAGGATCCCTGCAACTCAGTGATGTGTCACTTGGAGGTGAGTAACTGATGGGTAAAAGGCTATACTCCAGGATAAAAGGATGATCTCCGGATAAAAGCTTTCCACTGTTCTCGTTGATTTTTTTCAGTTGTGTACTCAAGGTTTCTGTTGGAAGGAGGGTGACAGCTAGACTTTCTTGTTACAATTCAACCGAATCAACTTTTGTTTCTTCCTTCTTGGCTCCACTATTTTGTTGGCCTTTTTTTTGCCTGTAGCTTTTAGATCCCAGAATGCAGCGTTTTCCCAAAAATCCTACATATCCAGCAAAGCTTCAATGAAAAACTTATGCGTTCAAAATACTACACAGATTATTTTGTTGAGTTCCATAAAATATATCAAATTAGCAACTAATCTTTTTAATCTTTCACCAACACGATTGACCTCTAATTGTTGCATTTATACTTAAATAAGGTCTTTAGAGGTTTATATTGAGTACAATTAATCCTTATAAAATAATGGTTCATCACATCTTCAACCATTCTAGTGCTTCCATTATGTCAAGCTTTCCCTAAAATATTGGAGGGTTAAATTTCCTAAAGCTAGCCCAGACATCATCAATGGATGTGGTGTGGGGTTGAGAATGGGAACTACTGCCACATGTAGACTCTATACCTCTGTGGTAGGAGTTTCCTCATGTCCATCACCTTGACCTCTCAACACTGCTAATTTATCTTGATGCTTCTTTACTATATGATTGAGGTATAGAACCAGATCCTATAAATTTAGTAAAATCGCATTGCCATCTTGACGAGGAGGATAAAGAGGAACGGGTGTAGAAGTATTCCTTCAAGTGTTCACCATTCCCCCTCCTATGATGAACATCATAAGGTTATCAAATATGTTAAGTAAAAAGTAAACATATTCTAACTCCAAATAAAGGGAAGTACACATGCTATGATATTTAATTTGCTATGTCCTCTAAAAGTATAAATAAATCAAACTTTCTAAAAGAGTTTATTCAAACGAGAGAATAAACTAGTCATAAAATACTATAGCTCTTATACCAAAACTGTAACACCCCAAATTTTTAACCGAAATACTTAACAAAATTTTATCATGTATAAATAATGAGGATTTCCAACATCAATTCATTGAACATATCAATCCAACCAAAATACACATCACTAATAGAAATCCAAATCCTCCCAAAATATCAAAGTAAATAGAAATAAAATGTGGAAGTCTTAGAGTCATGACAATTTAAAATTATAGCATGTGTTACGGTACAAGAGAGCCAATAAGGCTCATTCTATAGGTGACTTCTCTTGCTACCTACTAGGGCAATCACTTGAAAAATGTTAATATAACGGGGTGAGTTTCTATGCCTCGGTAACTACTGAAAGTTTCTACCACACATAAACAAACGACATATAATTTATAAGGAAGAACCGAGTTACAAATACATTTGTACACATGAAGATCATTGTATAAACAGTTTCTTTTTTTATAATTATGTAACTCACAATTATCATCACAAATAATGCATAATAACGTAATATGCAACCACCCTTATATCACCGTTCATCCTTATTCTGCTGACTGGAGCCATAGGCTAACACAGTCCTACAAAAACTTATCCATGTAATTGGATTGTCTCAAGCTCACCAGTTTTTTAAGATACACGCGGTTAAATTTGTAGAGCTCAAGTCTAGACTATGACTCCCCTTTTTACAAGAAAACCAAGGAGGCGTCACCTATCCCACAATTCCAATGCAATCCTAGCCAAAGAAAAAACAAGGGTAAATGGGCCCTGACAGATGCCATCCACTGTGTACCGAGTGATAGCTTATCACGTGATAAATCTCATCGCAAAGATTTTCCTCCTTACTCCAACCAAATCACAATGCAACCGCTATGACAGTGATAAAAATTTTCATGCCATATTATACATTGAAAACTTTAAATGTTTACATTTACATAATTCAGTCCAAAAATGCATAAAATATAGTTCAATCACAATTTAATTATATGTGATTCACAAGTATATGAAAGAATATTTAAAGTTATCTGCTACTCTCTAGCTTACAAGTAAGCACACAAAAGTCACTCCAAGGTTCTTAATGAAAGTCTACAAAAAATCTCACACAACAATTTCTATCAATATACTAATTAACTTATTCTAAAAGTTGCTTCAAAGATAATCTAAATAGCTAAAACTACCCTTTACACACATTATTAGTCAAAGATATACATTGTTATCTATCAAAAAAAGAGAGTCAAAGATATACATTGTCTCATTTATTCATAGGAAACAAATATATATATATATATTTGTTTGTAAGATATAATCTCTTTTATAATTTTATAGGTTGTTTGAGATGAAGGAAAATAATAATAACAATAAAAGTGGTAGTTGTAATAGTAATACTATTATTATAAGCTTTCAATTTAGATAATCTCAATATAATATTAATATTACATATTGTTAAAGAAAAACCAGCACACGTGCATGTTATTGTTTTATTATTTTATTTTTTATTTTATTAAACCAAGAAACCGTCTACCCACCTCAGTTACACTTGTACATACGCACATACCCATGTATCTTTATAATAAAATAAATAAAAAGAACAATGATGAGAAAGGCTCCTACAAAACCCAATACACACTTACACAAAACATACCCTTTTACCCTTACACAAATGTACACACACATGTACCCACCTACTCACAAACACACACACATACTCACATATACATACAACCTATATCCACACGCATTCCCGTCTTCTGAATCATTATTTTTTATAAAGAAAACACACGCATGGTAAGCACATAACACACACATATAACTATTTTATATATTTTTTTCTTATAAAAAAACTTAAAACCTTCACATACCTAAACTTACACTTTTACACACACCTACACTTCCACACATACACATATACACTTACACACCTACACATCTATTAATGGAAGGGTAAAACGCATAATACATTGCTTGAGCATGTGTATATATATTCAAATTTTTTATATATAATAATTGGATTTGTACAAGACGCATAAACATAGCTAGGAAGAACTTAGGAACCCCTTTCTCTTTGTATAACAAAAGGAAAAAAATGAAACAGCATTCATCAGCAAAGAAGAAAAGGCTTCATTTATATATGTATATACAACGCTTGAACTATATATAATTATATTTTTTCCTTTCAAACAATAAAATAAATAAAATAACTTAAAACACACATACACTTACATATATATATATATATGTATTATTATATATATATTGTTATATAATAAAATGAATACTACTAAGAAAAAATGACGAAGAAGGCATCCACATATTCCTAGGCGCGTACACGTTTTTTTTTAAAGCCAAAGACACTTCAGAGACTAGGTGTGTACTTATGCTTTAGCTTAGAGGAGACAAGACCTTTTTTAAAAAAAAATAGGAGAAATGGTCATGAAGGGAGAAAAGAAAGGAAAAGAAGAAAAAGGGTAACGCACAGTGCAATGGCTGTAAGTTGCACATTGACAAGACCCCCTAAGAAGCTTCGTACATGGAAATAGGCAATGGTTAGGTGTGTATATGAGTGAACAAGGCTTTAAACACATTTTTTATTGATCTTTGAAGAAGAAAGAAAAATGACAGAGAGGAAGAGAACCTATGCAATCACAGTAGCCATTGGAGCTGGTGCATACTGTAGCGGCGGAGTTACTGTAGCACTTGATTTTAGGGTTAGGGTGAGGGTATGTGTCTTATATAGAGGTAGGGTTAGGATTTTAATTTGAATAAAATAATATTATGTACATATATATTTTAAAAAATGAAAGTAATAATTATAATAATGATTTTGTATTACTTATTTTAAATGATTATAATAATTATTTGAAGTAATAATTACTTATTTTAATTATAATGATTATTTGTTTCGGAATCCTTTGGAAAAGTGATTTTACACAAGCAGAGGTGAGTATGTGAGAAGAGTTTTGTCTCGGCTTGTGTGCAATGTGGAAAAAATGACTAAAAAGGTGTTCCCGAACACCCCCTTTTTCTAAATGACACTTAGGTCCATTGACTTTCCAAAATACCTCTTTAGTCCCAATTCTAAGTGACACTTGGGTCCCTTGATTTTCCCACTTGACTTTTTATCCTTTACTTTTTTTGAAATGACCATTTTGCCCTTACTTTTATTTGTTAGGCAAATGACATTTTTCACTCTTCCTTTCTTTTCCTGTCCATTCCTTTCATTCTTTGAAACCTTAACTTAACTTTCTCTGCTTGTTTAGCATTTGTATCCAGTTGTTGAAAACTTGGATATTACATACATTAAGTGATACAAGGAGGAGTATGGTGGAGGGAGTTATGTATAAATTGTGTTGTACTATGTTTGTATATATTTGGTTACTAATTCATTCAAATGGAACTTTGTTATTCTACCAACTTCCATGTCTAGAGTATATTATTATATTTGGCATCCATTTGTTGATCAATGTACTCTATTGATTTATAACTGTGTATTAATATGCTTTTAATAAACATGTCCATGCTTCGGAATACAAAATAGTTTGTGACTTGTGTTGTGGTTTCGGAATATTTGTATTTTAAACCTTAAAAGCTTTTGGTATGTGAAAAGTCACATGCAAATAGGTTGAAAAGGCTAAGTAATTATCTTGATTAGAAGTATGCATCTAAAGTGAAGAACTGAGAAAGTTAAGAAGTGACAAAAGGGTCCAACACCCTTATTTAAGCACCAAGTTGAGGTAACAATGAAATATAGTAAATAAATCCCAATTGTTTTGAAATTTTTACATAAATATTTCATATTGTAAGCTGTACAATCCGCCAAATTTTACTTGATTTGGAGTTATGTACAAAAAGTTATGGTTGTTCAAAGTTAAAACAAAAACCTAGAAAATAAAAATGATCAAATGAACGGTATTTTTCACAAATTATATTGGTCAAAAAATTGGACAAATTGATTTTTTTCCCTGTGGGGAATTTAATAAGCTTCATTTAAAGACCAAAAATTCAATTTTGGTAAAATGAACATTTATAAATTTTTCTAGAATTAATAAATTTTTAAGTTGACCAAAAATTCATAATTTTACAAAATGAACAGTAACGTTTGGTAAGTCTTAAAATTTCATTTGGTTAAGTAATTCTAGAGTATAGAATGCACTAAAGTGGTAAGTCTAAAAAGTCACATGCAAATAGGTTGAAAAGGCTAAGTAATTATCTTGATTAGAAGTATGCATCTAAAGTGAAGAACTGAGAAAGTTAAGGAGTGACAAAAGGGTCCAACACCCTTGTTAAAGCACCAAGTTGAGCTAACAATGAAATATAGTAAATAAATCCCAATTGCTTTGAAATTTTTACATAAATATTTCATATTATAAGCTTTACAATCCGCCAAATTTTACTTGATTTGGAGTTATGTACAAAAAGTTATGGTTGTCCAAAGTTAAAATAAAAACCTAGAAAATAAAAATGATCAAATGAACGGTATTTTTCACAAGCTATTTTGTATTAATTGGTCAAAAAATTGGACAAATTGATTTTTTTCCCCTATGGGGAATTTAACAAGCTTCATTTAAAGACCAAAAATTCAATTTTGGTAAAATGAACAGTTACAAATTTTTCTAGAATTAATAAATTTTTTAAGTTGACCAAAAATTCATAATTTTACAAAATGAACAGTAACATTTGGTAAGTCTTAAAATTTCATTTGGTTAACTAATTCTAGAGTATAGAATGCACTAAAGTGGTTCATTATTGTCTCTAATGCATGTGATGGAAGCTAAGGGAGATATTACAACATGCCTACGATAAGTACTTTGAAATTGTCGAAAGCATGTTAAATAGCTATGAATGTAAGGTATATGCAAGGAAAAGGAAAGTATAAGCAAGGATAAAATAAGAAAATAAGGTTCAACACCCTTACCAAATGCTTAACTTGATGCAACAGTAAAATTGAGTGAATGAACTCTAATTAACGTGAGATTTTTTAGAAAAATATCTCACATTACAAACTTAAAATGAGTTAAAGCTTTTGGAGTGGAATTAGCATTTCCCTTTTGTTCTCCTCCCTTTTATATTAGGAACCATTAGAATCCACGTCTACGTAAAAAATTGAAGCAGCCATGGCCATGGGTATGGAATCCATAAATCTTGGAGCAAGAATACAATAGCCAAACTTCAATCGAATCCATTTTCAAACACTCAGGACCCAGAAAAATGAACAAAGGAGGAGAAAATAAAAAACCAGCACCACAAGTGGTAGCGGTGACAATGAAGAAGGTTTAGTTATTTAGATATATAAAATGGAAAGGGAAACAAGTACAACCAAATCAGATCTACGAACTATCCATTGGATTCTATTAAGCCACCATGTGATGTGGGATACACTGGGTTCAAAGATGGTGGGAGTGACGATAATCACTAAGGCTGCTGGTGGAGCCTAGTAGCCGCCGTTATTGTCGGCATATAAGCCTATGTTTGGTTTGAGGGAGGGAGAAGTAATGGGAATGGAGAGGAGAGAAGTGTAAGAGATGGAAGGGTATAAAGTTATTTTGTTTTATTTAGTTAGAGGAGAGGGAAGGGAAATGATTTTGAATGAAATTTTGTTTGGTTCATAAGAGGAAGAGAGGGAACCAATTTACCAATTTACCCTTAAACGTTGATTTATATTTATTTACTTATACAATTTATTCAAATTAGTTTTTACTTATAAAAATTAATGTATCCTTCTATTTAATTAATTAAACCAATTATTAACGTGCTTCCTTCGTATAATTTATTTAAATAATTAAAAAATAGGATATAAATAACTTCTTTTTTTTATCCCCTACCCATATCGTTACTTCCAAGTAGTACAAATAAGATAAAATTCATTCTCCTCTCATTGACGATTTGTTAGAACCATTCAGTTCGTTCATAACCTCCAGAGCCTTCATTATCATCTACAACAAAACATGAACACGAAGTAAACGGGTAAAAAAAACATTCGCTCTAATAATCTCGGATCTGCTTCTAGTTCGATAAATTCCCCTGCCAAAACTGTGATAGAAACTCTGATCAGAATGACACCAAGAGCCGGGAAGGAAGGTTACGTCTAGGTAAGGAGGAAGTGAAGGAGGTTCATCCACCATTTTTAAAGCGAAGCTCGTGAAGCAGAGAAGCACAAGAATCTGTGTGAGTTACTAATGAATATGGATATTGAGGTCCAAGAGGAAAGAGACCAACACAAAAATACCGACGATGCAGCCTTATCATCAAACTCAGATTAAACCTCGTACATAACAAATTCCAAAGATTTTTTTTTTGCAACAAAATTAAGTTTAAAAGATTAATATTAATTATTTTTTTAAAAAAATAAGTTGCCCAATTGAGAAAAAAATAAATGAAGAGGAGTGGGAGGAAGAGAGGGGGAGAGCTTAATGAAGCCAGCCTTATTTTAAAATCAATCAAGTTTTGTGTTTTTTAGTAAATTGATTGTTTAAGATCAATTTTTACAGAGGAAGTTGTTGCTTAGGAGCGCTCAGCACCCGAATTTTTTTTTTTGTTTAATGTTGAATATGAGCAATATAGATGTTTAAAATAAGACTAATATCACACTCAACGTTTAAGAATGTTAAGCTGACCATTAACTTTGACTAAAAGTTTGACCATTGATAACAAGTTGTCATTTCAATATATTAAGTTGGGGTAAAATTGTTCCATTTTTAAACTTCAAAAATAAATTACTTCATTTTTAAACTTCAAGAGCAAAATTGCATCCAAAGAAAAATTACTAGTGCTGAAAACTTGTTAGCAAAGAGAACAAACAAATGAAGAGGAGTAGGAGTAAGGGTGTGCAATAGGCGGGTGGGACTGTCCTGGGGGACAACCCGCGTCCCCCATTAAGAAGATCACGGGTACGGGGCACCCCGTACCCGTGGTCTAAATCGTTTAAACCCGTAGAGACGGGTACGAGTCTAAACGGGCGGGTATCACGAATAACGGGGTTACCCGTGAGCCCCCAAAAGAAAAAAAAACATAGTTTGACTTTGAGACATTAGGAGGTAAATTTCTCGCCATAATGAATGCAAAATCAACTCATCGACTAAAATAAAAATGAACAAAATAAAACAACACAAACCAGATTCGATTATTATATTTATCAGCACGCATTATCGTCAGAGTAAACCAAAACAAGATAAGGAACTAACTAATGCTAGCAGCACCCAGCACCAGCAGTTTAATCCATGCGAGACGAGTGAGACGGAGAGTCGATAGAGTCTGAGAGAGTGAGAGAGACGGAGAGTGAAGCCGTACGAAGGGTGAGAGTGAAGCCGTGCGAAGGGTCTGAGAGAGTGAGACGGAGAGTCGACAGTCGAGAGACGGAGAGTTTGAGAGAGTGAGACGAAGAGTTGACAGTCGAGAGGAGTATGAGAGAGTGAGACGGAGAGTCGAGAGATGGAGAGTCTGAGAGAGTGAGACGGAGAGCCTGTGAGAGTGAAGCCCGGAAGCCGTGTGAACTGCGAAGACGTGAGACTGACTGACTGAGTGAAGTGAGTGCGCAACGCAGCGACTAAGACTGGGAGAAGTCGTGTGTCAGTGTGCAAAATGGGCGGCGTCAGAAGAGGCAGGGCAACTAAGGTTGAGTGAAGCAGTGAACTGAGCAACCAACATGTACACGCGACATTAGAAGAGGAGTG
>JANTPZ010091411.1:0-49641 GCA_025593235.1 Vachellia pachyceras
AGCCCCTCAAGTTTTTCTACTCCACCTCGCAATCCACATACGTGTGTCTGCAGGTGCTTCAGACTCTGGGTTACTTGTTTTATCTGCTGCTGCTCCTGGTGCATCTCATCCTGGTGTTCTCCGCCGAAGGTGGAATGGGCTCAAAGTGTCTGGGCCTGGCCCAAACGTTTTTGGGGTTCGCAGTCGGACTGCATTACTACGTCACTGTGTTTCACAGGGTAGTGCTGCGGCAGCCACCCAAGACCAACTGGAAGATTCACGGGATCTACGCTGCATGTTTCCTCCTGATTTGTGTGTTTGCCGGCGCCGAGAGAAGGAAGAAGGCTTACTTGGAGGATGGCGGGGAAGAAGGCAAGAAGAGTTAATTAGATTGAATTCATTAAATTATCTCCAAAGTTACAAGTCATTGTTCATGTAATGCTGTGCCGCCAGGCTTGCCCTAAGGTCTTCGCCAATCGCCAGTCTGCTATGATCAGATTCGTCCTATTACAAATGGGAAGAGTTGGTGGCAATAATTAATCAAGCCCTATATTTGGCTGTATGCTTCACATGACCCCAGCTCCTCCATCAACAATTTTTTGCTCTCCCATCTCTCCACTTCAGCTGTTTTTGTTCGATTTTTCTCTCAAGTCTAACAGTAATGGCGCCGCAACCTATATTGTAAATTAGGGCATACATTTACCTTTTATTTTCTTTACTTGCTGTTCCATATATCACGCCACCTCCAACTGGTTTGAGATTGTACTAAAACGGTCCATTTCTTCTTTTTTGTTGTTAGTAGCTCTGCAACTACATTGGTGGCCACAATTAGATAAATAAAAGGTTCGTCTTTCCTTATTTTTGTATTAAAATAATGAAGTCCTCAGGAACCATTTTCTGATTTTAGCCGCGTCGTGTGCAAAATATATACGAGCAGGCGCAGAGAAATTAGGGTATTAGAGTAATCCGAATGCTCCACCGACGGTGTCATGTTATTTATTGCCTCGTGTCTTTATCCATGTGGGTTCTGTAGACTGTGATGTACCCTAAATTATTTAAGGACGATGCATTTGCAGCTGCCTGCTTCACTTTTTCAACCCTCCTTTTTCTGTGTACCCCTTTTAGTGATCTGATTCTTGAGGCGCGGCGTCCTTCTGGCCTTCTGGGGTCGGGGTCACACTCGCTCAACTTAAAATCTCTTGCAGTGTTATTTTTGTCAACATAACTTTCCTGGTTTTTTCTGTTACACGCAACATATGATCCTTGTTTTAATCCTCCTCACAGATTTTTGAACACGCCGGGTATTTCACAAGATGTCTACCTACAATCATTGGTGAAAAAGAGGATGTATAGCATGCGAATAACTGAAGCACCAAGTAATTGCACATACAGTTCTGTGCAAAAGTGGAAGTCCTGAAGATTCTTCAAACGCAGCAACAGCTCATTCCCCCATCGGTTAATTATAGTTCACCACACCTAATTGAGTGGCTATAATAGTAACCATCCCCTGATAAGGAGAAACTGGTAATTAAAGAGTAAAGTTTGCCCCAGTCATACGATATCCTTATCTGCAGAAACAAACGGAGCCTGATCCGTTGGTATAGCTATCTGTTCCTCACACCTCATGCTTGTATGTTTGGAAATGATTTCACACAAATTGAGGTAAATATGTGAGAAGAGTTTTATCTCTGTTTATGCTTCTAACGCAGATTCCAAACATGCATACTGACGATGCCGTTGTTGCCCCGTCTGATTAGATTGCAGTCGCTTTCCATGGGAGTGAGTGTTGATAGGTTCATTGTCATTGTCTAGTCCCCTAATGATCAAAATTCTCACGCCCTATCTCTATTTTCTCGATAATTCCATACACAGACCGATCCATCTTTTAATTCACCGGATTCAATTCCAAATAGCATTCCTTCTTATGCTTTATTTAATCGTGTTCTTGAGTATATTTTCACTTTCATTTAATTGCCTTAATTAATTTCCCAACCATCATTCTAGACTAATCAAAGACTATGGTTAAAAAGTGCCCATATATCACTGGGGATTAGAGAGTTTTTTTTTTGGTACATAAATTTTTTTGGTGGGTTTGGCACATGTCCCCCACCAAGGTCAGGGCACGGCTTCAGGACTCTTTGAGCACTTACAAGGGACTTACGGGACCGCCTATCAAAGGAGTCCTCACAACGACAGAGGGAGTCGAATCCACCTCCTTGTGAGAGTTGAGTCTGTTCCTTACCATCTATACCAACTCTCATTAGCAGGGACTAGAGAGCTCCTTCGTCTCTTTAGCTATCTTTGATACGAGCCGGTGTATTTTTGGGCCAATATGTGAAGAGCCCACTTGAACCTGAAGTTTGTGTCCGAATAAATAATTTAATATCCACATTTAGAGTTCGATACTATTTCAAACATAATTATCTCTAATAATTAATACACGAGTTTAACAAAAATGTGAGGTTTGAGTACATCTTTAAATTTCATAAAATATTCTGCAAGTGATTAAACCCAAACAATTTGACGTGGCTCACGCTTAGATGTAAATTTAGTGAGAGGTAACATGACTCGATCCTCACAAGCCACATGCAACTCGCAGTTACTCTTAATGCTAATGCACCAGCCTGAAGCGCTTATGTGCATTACGTGCAGGTGATTGATAAAGTCGTACTTGCATTGGTAAACCTTGCAGAAATTACAACTCTGGGTGATATCACAAGAAGCTTGGTGACTCCATTGTTAATGTTCTTCAGGATTGCTTGGAATCACAGGGGTCAGGAAGAAGCTCAGTCAGTAGCCGCACTAAAGAACAAATTGAGGCACTACTAGATTTAAAACAGAGATTAAAATGGGAAAAAGCTATGCCCAAGGAAGATCTACATATTAAGCAGGCCGCATCATTAGTGGTCAAGCTAGAAGGGACTTCTTTATTCTCGTTGGGCGATATACCTGGCGCTGCATCGAAATACTCAGAAGCATTGTCATTGTGTCCGATGAGATCAGGAGAGAGTCGTTCTATATAGTAATCGAGCGCATTGTCATCTTTTGCTTCAACAACCTTGGCTGCCATAAGTGATGCCACCTGTGCACTGTCTCAATAGTCCTGTCAATCGTCATGCCAAAAGCCTATGGAGACGAGCGCAGGCTTATGACATGCTTGGGTTATCAAAAGAGAGCTTGTTAGATGCCATTCTATTCATTAATGAATGCTCACAGTCAAATGATCCCGATCTCTCACTGAGGCAAAAAAAGTTCCTGATTACGCAGAACGGTTGGTTAAGAAGCAGATACGTGCTGCTTGGTTATTTAGAGAGGCAGCTGTCAAACATGGAAGTATTCATAGTCAGGATGATGGTGGTGACCTCTATGGCCCAGAGACTGATGATTCTGAATGGGAGACCGCAAGTGAAAGTGATATGGAAAATGATAGAAGGGATGATGATATTTGTGAGGACGACGGTGATGATGATTGGAAGAATGATGATGAGAGGAAGGATAGACATGATAAACTTTCAATATGAGGTACATCTACTAAGATAGTTTCTTGTTAATGTTTATAGCCCTGTTGCTTTTTCAGATCATGGTTCTCTGAAGGGGTATACTATTGTCTGATGTACAAAAAGGTTGAGGATCTCTAAAACAGAAGAGAGGGAAAACTTCTAATTCATAGAAAAAGATTTCTTTAGACTCTATGCCTAAGTCGTCTCCCATTTAAAGTAGCAGCGACTCTATTAGGTGAGACATCAATAATAAACAAATCTTATCATTTGAGGTTGTTGAGGAGTATAAATGCCAGAGGCTATTTGTGTCAGACCCATGTAGATTACAATAGCATCGTCTGGCCACCTTGTTCTTTATTGTTCTTGCTTTTGCTTCTAGTTTAATAGAAATTTTGATCAGATCATGATGTCCCAAAAAAAGGTTCGCTCTTAATCTGGCAATAAAAGGGTATTTGATGGAAATTGTTAATTGTTAATAAAACTACCATACCCCCACTCTTCTCCACACATAACAGGTTAGTCATTGTTGTATGAAAGTGCAAGTCTAATGTGCATTAGATTTATGATGCATTTTATTAAGCGGTGGCCTTTTTTCTTTCCTGTTTTGTTCTATATTTTCATGAAGGCTTCTGTCCATTGTGTTAAATATTTTCTTCGTTTGTTAAGTTGTGATGCCATTGTTTTGAAATTTTGTTTGCTCCAGATACAAAGCATGGATTCAGTGCAACTTGCGGAAGAGGAATTATGTCCATAGCTTCCATTTTTTCACCCAATGTGATCGTTCACTAGAAAGGATTAAGCAGAGTTGGCTCTTGTTGTTTGTTTTAACTCCGCTTGCTTTGAGGGCTTTAAAGCGCAATTGTATGTTTGCCCATAATCCCAGGTAGCAGGTTGGAAAAGACGAAAGACTTCTTCTCGTTTTTGGCCGTTCATTCAAGTGTAGACGTTGAAAACCTCAAGTTTAGAGAACTGGATGCCATGAAGCGTTCAGGGTTTTGAGGGTTTTCTGTATACGAACCTTTTGTCCTTAAATTTAACTGAAGGAGAAGATGAAAAGATAAAAGGAGATGCGTACCGGGTGGAATCTTGTACTAGGCCTTCATATCTCAGTATATAAATCATTATAGAATTAAATTTCTTATTAATTTATATAATGTTTGACTAAGCAGATAATTTAATGAAGCAGCACGATCCATAAGGTGCTCCTAGTCCACTGGTGATGTTTTTACACCTTTACTCTAAAGGCATTTCTTCTTATCGGCGATGAGATGAACTTCACTCATCTTCTCATCATTCTGGAAGTAAAATTCCCTTGCACTTGCAGGTAATTCTATTATTTCACAGATGTTGCATGATCGTTAGTTGCTGCAGAAATTATTTTTGGTCTGTTCATGAGAGACAACTGACACAAGGTCAGTGGAGAGCGCGTTTTGCTAGGCCAAACTAACAAATTACAAACCCAGTCCACTCTCTACACTGAATCGCATTTGATTTTTCCTACCAAAAAAAAAAACTAGTCTCCTTCCTCACAGGGTGCACAGAAGAGAGAGTTAATGTGGGGTAATTGAATTCTTTCCTTCCTCTTATTGCATGATTCTTGACTAGTTATAAATGCGTGTGATTAGATTAGATAAATATATGTTTGATTCCTTTGTCCTACATGTCAACGCCCAAATTCATTCAGCAATAACTGCTTTCTAACTTCTATCAAACAACTTCAACATCAACCCTCTCAAAGTCTAGGAAGACTCGGATCCCTTATTGGTGTAATTTAAGATTTGATTTGGCCTGGCTTATCTAGCTTTTTTTTACACGAGTTTAAACAGAAATCTCCCAATTAGTTTTTAGTACTTTTTAAGAATTAAACTCCTCTTAACAAATGTACTTTTAGCAAACTTGAGTTTGGATGAATATCTTTTTATGGAAAACTTATCCAGAAAATTTAAGTAATTGAAATGGACAGTTTAAGCAGTTTAAAAATATAAGCGAAAATTGCTTTTATTATTTTTAAAGTCAATTTAAAAAATATACTCTGAACAAATCGGAAACCAAACACCAGGGAGCTCAAGTTTTTAAAGTCTTGAGTGATTATGCAAGCCGAAGAACCATGCATACAATTTCCCTTCTGTTTTTAATGCAGTTTTGAAGAGGGGTTATTTTTCACCGGGAAGTAGGTGCAACAGGTAGGATATTTAATTATCTCCCAAGCCCAGAATTCATATTGGCCATTGGTCATTAGTAAAAAAAATTTAGCTACACACCAAATTTGCCTTCGTGTGTCCTGGGCGATCAGTTCAGGATTCCCTTTCGGATGCTCTATTAGTCTATTACGTGCACCCTCATCCTTCAATGCCTGAACCTCTTTCTCACCCATCGCCGCCTTCTCCCTCTAACTTGCCTTCACAATTGACAACGCTCTCATCATAATCCATTTATCAGAGACGTTTGCAGGTATCCCTTTTTTTATTGTTCGATCCTGAATATTCGCTCCTCAGCTGTGACGTTTGCTTCTCGAGCTCCTTGCCAATGACAGTGTTTTTAATCTTCTATATTTTGCCCTTCACCTTTTTACTTCTTTATCAGGAACACATAATATCCAGTGTTGCGTATGGTCATTTTGTCAAGTGACGATTGTTCTTGTTGGTTATAGCTTCAGTGAGTGGGGATCGTATCATATCAGGTATGCCCTACCTTTGTTATATGTGAATTGCTTCTCTTATACCTTCGTGTTATCTCCGATATGCTTACCGAGTCAGATGATATTGTTGCAGATTCGTCGTTCGGATCGCTGCCACAGATTCCACAAAAAAAAGGAACTATTTCGAGAAATGTTTGCTGGTAGTTAGAATACTTTATGGGAATATGCTTTCTTGCCAAGCTTTAAAAGCGCTGGAGCATGGTTAACATTGTCAGACTTGAAAGGTTAGCCATGTTTCTTGTGTTCGCGCCTAGATAATGCTGTGGTTTAACGTCTTTTGTCTCTGTGTTGTACGAACAAAGTTTTGCATGAGCTTAATGGACAAATTGGCTGTTTTCACTAGTTGCCTTTTCAATCTTAGTTGATGATGGGTACCTAAGTGGGATGTGGAACACCTCAATGTGCGATTTGGCATCCTATACTACTAAGTCTCCATCAATCAACTCCTATGGAAAGCTGACATCCGTTGGCTACACTCCACATCCCTTCACTTGCCCTTTTATCAAGCCTTCATATCAATTGATGGGTAACTAAGTGGGATGGGGAATCCTATTAGTTGTTGAGGTGGGAGAACCAACCTACTTAAATGCCCCATTGAGCATTCCTTTATGTTGAATGTGGGATTTGGCATCCCATACTCACAAGTCTTCATTAGTTGAGCTTTGACTCCTGGAAAGTAGGCACATAATAGGTATATCATCAGCAATTTGAGAAAATGTGCTGAACTCGTAGCATCATCTTACTTGGTTGGTGTTGATGCCATTGGCAAATTGTATGGCTATGTGATGTTTGCTGAAATATAAACGAGAGCGGGAACTTCATAAAAATGGAAAGCTCACTGACAACTAATGTAAGTGATTCCCACCAAGAAAGATGGTTTGAGGAATTAGCTCATGTGACACTTGCATTTTCTTTTTCTTTGCTGTCGAGTGATAATTCTATTAGTTGAATTCCCCCCTCGTCTCTAATGAGGGCACCCTTAAAGCATTGAACAGATAGAGTGCATGTCTATTTAATTTGTGTGTAGTTTCTTTTTTCACTTTCCCTTAAATTTTTCCAATCCTTTCAAGATGCTTATCTATTGTTTTTGTGTCAGAGTTTGCTAGAATTTCTTGCCACTGAAAGCGATCTTTACGATCACACCACTTATGTTTGTTCATAAGAATCAATAAGAGGTTGATCTTCAGACATGCCTTCCCTTCAACTGTTGCAACTAACCGAGCATGGCCGGGGTTTTCTGGCTTCAAGGAGGTATTGAGTTTTCTATGTTTCTGGCGATAACTTATAATAGATTATGATATCTGACTTTGACTTTGAATTGCCATTTTCTTAATACATTTGATTCTTAACTTAATATATCATTTTAATGATGCTTTTAGTCATTTTATATATGATGTCACAAAAAAATAACCTTTCTTATATGCCTTGGTTGATGACAAGTGCTTGTTGCCTACCCAGATGATGAACGTTTGACCGCATTACCTAATCTAAAATAAGACGCATTATGTTCAAACCATTGGATCCTTAAAGTAGAAAAGAATCAAACCGGTATTGATATGAAATGTGAGGAGTGTGAAAAAGTTTCTTGTATGCGATACTCCTATGCTGCAACGTCAAATTGTTCATTCTATGTGATTAGGAACTAGTAAATGTCAAGGAACCCAGCGAAAAGCAAATTAAAGATGCTGTACATTCTGTGTATTGCTGCTGCTTGAAACATCAAAATGTGTTTCTTGACCTTGGCAATACTAGTATGCTTATACCTGAAATATGTATATTCACTTTGATTGTGGTCCTGTTTACTCTTAATGGTATCTTTCCCTTATCATATATTTTTATTCTTTGCTGATCAGTGGAATTAATTGTATCATCAGAGTAGAACTAATTTTTCATGTCTTTGTAACTTATTCATTCTTTCTGCGTGATTGATAATACAGAAAAACTTTACTGCTCGCAACTGGTATATTAGTTGCTGGTGGAACGGCTGTGTATTTACAATCAAGGTGTAGATTTAATAAACACAATTTAGTTGATCATTGCAATGGGCACCATAACGATAAAGAAATTACCAAGGAGGAGATTGTGAAGAGCACTACTGAACCAAAAAGTAAGCAGAAGAAAGGGGGATTGAAATCTCTTCAAGTCCTTGCCGCAATCCTTTTATCAGAGATGGGTCAACTAGGTGCAAGGGACCTTTTAGCTTTAGTTGGCATTGTGGTAAGCCTATTTTGTCATGGATGGTGAAGCTTTGTGCTTCATTTTGATATTTTGAAACAGAATGATTCGAAATAGATTTGCATTCATAATGATATTTGGCACTGCCAATGTCTTTGAGATTTTGGAATCAATGCCTGAGTTGAGTGTTTTGACCTGCTAACATGTAATGCATTCTCACTATGAACTAAGGTATTGATCAAAGTCATTGCTGCCATTGCTTGTTTGGGACAAATTTGAATTTTGCTGATTCTTATTATGCTTTTCAAGGGTATGTAGATATGATTGCCGTTGAAGGACTATGTACGTTTTGCCATTATATAACTGAATAGGTGTTGTCTTTTTATGTTTGATAGAGATTATTATTTTTAATAAAAATGAATGGGCATTAATTCCACTGCTTGGGCATGCTGTAGACTATGATATAATAATTTTTGAGCCTTCGCTTATCAGCTTAGATGCGCTAGAGGTTATGATAAAACCATTGCTTAAGCATGGTTCTTATAATTTCATATTAAATTCAGTTAGGGCACCCTAGTTTATAATGTATAATGTTGTCTTATTTTATTTTTTAAAATGATCCATGTTTATCCCTTGTCTCATAATCCATCGAATTTTAAATTTGTGTATTTTTAAACTGGGGATGTTAAGGTGAACTTTAATGAAAGCAGAGTAAAACCTGAATTTATATATGACCTGTGACACTTATGTTTCTGAATTGAAGTTGTTTTTGAGAGTGCAATGCATACTTCACATTCTACTTTCCTGTCTTGAGGAATGCTTATCCTTAGAATTTTACTTAATATATGAAGATAAATAGTTGTGTGAACAAGTGAAGTTGAAAAATAAAATGGGAGTATTTGTTTGATTGTTAGAACCAGAACTACATTGCACTGATGAGATATCTCTGAAAATGAGGAAATTGAATAGACATGTAAATGTTTTAGTTGTCTCCCTAATGATGAGAAGGTTAAATCAATGAGTTTGACAGGCCGTAAATGTTTTCTCTACACATATAAGATGTGTGCCGTATTTACTTGTTTGCAGGTGCTTCGAACTGCTTTGAGCAACAGGCTAGCAAAAGTACAAGGCTTTCTATTTCGTGCTGCTTTTCTTCGACGTGTACCATCATTTTTCCGTTTAATTTCGGAAAATATTCTTTTGTGTTTCCTTCTATCTACCATGCATTCTACATCAAAGTACATAACAGGAACCCTGAGTCTGCGCTTCAGGAAAATTTTGACAAAGCTTATCCATTCTCACTATTTTGAGGTAGACATTTTTAAATTGCATGTAAGAGTTGGTATGTATATCAGATCGTTAGTGCTGAACTTGTGATTTATATACATATTGTTATTCTCGTATGAAGTGTCTGTATTTAGTTGTTCCTTGCCAAGTGAAGTCTGTTGGCTCTCTCATGTTTTAATAGTTTTTTTCCTTACAGCAAAGTTTTATTTTCTTCTCACTCTCAGCAATCTCTGCAAGTTTGATTTGCAATATTTTTTGAATTTTACTAATGATTTTAGCATCAGATCTATCCTTTGCTTTGCCTAATGGTTTTCTGTTCATCTACTTTACTTTCAGAACATGGTGTATTACAAAATGTCACATGTTGATGGCCGGATAATTAATCCAGAGCAAAGGATTGCTAGTGATGTACCAAAGTTCTGTTCTGAGCTGAGTGAAATTGTACAGGATGATCTGATAGCTGTAACTGATGGACTATTATACACCTGGCGGCTGTGTTCATATGCCAGCCCAAAATATGTCTTCTGGATATTGGTAACTCAGTAATTGAACTGTACTACTATATGGATTTCTCTTTGCTAGCTACTATAATGTTGTTGCTGATGGCAGGAATTTGAAAGTCTCCCTCTTTTTATTTTTTCATTTTAAAGAATTGGTGTTTATTGTTGCTAACTTTTTCAGGCCTATGTACTTGGTGCTGGGGCCACAATCAGAAACTTCTCCCCTTCTTTTGGGAAGCTTATGTCCAAGGAGCAACAATTGGAAGGAGAGTATCGACAGCTTCATGCACGATTAAGGACTAATTCTGAAAGTATAGCATTTTATGGTGGTGAGAGGAGAGAAGAAGCTCATATTCAGCAGAAGTTTAAGAGTTTAGTTAGGCACTTGAATACTGTGCTGCATGACCATTGGTGGTTTGGCATGATTCAGGACTTCTTATTGAAGTACCTTGGTGCTACTGTTGCTGTTATTCTGATCATTGAGCCTTTTTTCTCTGGTCATCTAAGGCCTGACAGTTCAACTTTAGGGCGTGCAGAGATGTTAAGCAATCTTAGATATCATACCAGCGTCATCATTTCATTATTTCAGTCTCTAGGAACACTTTCTATCAGTGCAAGACGTCTTAATCGTCTCAGGTATATTTAATGTATTGTTTCTGGCGTTTTAGAAGTTAATATTAGAGGATTTTCTTGTCTTTATGTATACTTGATATGCAACTTTTTCATAAGTTCATTTATCTGTCTACATTTTCTGGTCATCCTTGTGTTTTAAGTGGTTATGCCGATCGCATTCATGAGCTAATGGCCATATCAAGGGAGCTAAGCTTTGTGAATGAGAAATCTTCCCTTGAAAGAGTAGGAAGTAGAAATTGCTGTAGTGAAGCTAACTACATTGAATTTTCTGGTGTCAAGGCAAGTAAAATCTGCTGACTTATCATTCATGAAGCAATATTTTGTATCATGATTATAATGTTGATGTTTCGCTAAATTTCAGGTTGTGACCCCGACTGGTAATGTCTTGGTGGATAATCTGACTCTGAGGGTTGAGTCAGGATCCAATCTTTTGATTACAGGTAGCCATCGGAAGTTTCTTAGTCTTTTGATTGCTTTTTGAGCAGTATTGCTTCACCTCCAAAACAAAAAGTTAGTTTTTGTCTGCTTGTGTTAATGTTAAAAATTTCACTATTAGTTTGTCTGCTTGTGTTAATGTTAAAAATTTCACTATTAGCTTGCATCTTTGGGTGTAAGAAGAATCTGTATTGGTTCACAAAGTGAACACATATTATGCATGATTTCTTTTCTGTGCCCTTGGAAGTTTACACGAATTGACATGATTATTTTGACATTGTGTTGATGATTGTTTTCCAAAGGTCCAAATGGCAGTGGAAAGAGCTCTCTTTTCCGGGTACTAGGTGGTCTCTGGCCATTGGTGTCCGGACATATTGTGAAACCTGGCATTGGCTCTGATCTTAATAAGGAAATCTTTTATGTGCCACAAAGACCATACACAGCCTTTGGAACACTTCGTGACCAGTTAATATATCCCCTCACTGCAGATCAAGAGGCTGAACCACTCACAGAAGAGGGGATGGTGGAGCTACTGAAAAATGTAAAATTCCCATCTAATCCTCTATCTCTTTCAGTATCATGTGTATTTGTAGTAAATTGAGTCTTATGTTTTGATATTCCAGGTTGATCTTGAGTATTTGTTGGACCGTTATCCACCTGAAAAAGAGGTCAACTGGGGTGATGAATTGTCTTTGGGAGAGCAGCAGAGACTGGGCATGGCTAGACTTTTTTATCATAAGCCTAAATTTGCTATTCTTGATGAATGCACTAGTGCTGTCACAACTGATATGGAAGAACGATTTTGCACTAAAGTAGGGGCCATGGGAACATCTTGCATCACGATATCACATCGTCCAGCTTTAGTTGCATTCCATGATGTTGTTCTGTCCTTAGATGGTGAGGGAGGCTGGACGGTTCATTATAGAAGGTTGGTATTTTACTTTGCTGTTTATTGGTGATCTATTCTAGGACTGCGTTATTGTTTACAAGACTGGTTTAAACTCCAGGGAGGACTCTTCTTCTGAAATGGAGATTGATACAATGAAGGAGTTGGAGACAGAACGGCACAGTGATGCAAAGGCTGTTCAACGAGCGTTTGCCATGAATAAAAAGGTTTGGATTTTCTTTTATTCTCTCTTATAATGTGTTTATAGGTCAACTTATAATGAAGGATATTCTTCTCTCTTTTCTTTTGCCTAGGATTCTGCATTCTCAAATTCAAAGGCACAATCTTATATCACAAAGGTGATAGCATCATCTCCGTCCATAAATGATACTGTTGCACCATCTGCTGTACCTCAACTCCGAGGCAATACAAGAGTGTTGCTGCTGAGAGTAGCTGCGATGTGCAAAGTGTTGGTGAGTACTTTCTGCAGATTTGACCTTATTGGGTGTTAATTTTTCACCCATTCAAGTTGGATAGTATTAATTTCACTCATAATGTCACTACAAAAAGGAAGAAAAGTTGCCTCATATTGTTTCATTTGTAGATGCCTTTTATTTTATGGGGTTGCTTATGTCTAAGAACTTCATTCGACATAGATAATCAACTAAGATTTTAAGGCTTGGTCTTGTCTTAATATGGGTTAATTGTAGTTGGATCATAGCTGGATCGATGATAGAGTCCCAGATCGTATAAGGTTGTATCCAAGAAGAAGGTAGTTTAGAAGCTACAAATAAAAAATAAATATTAGTGTATTATTTTCAGATTTTCATTAGGAATTAAATATTAGTTATATGTATCTTTTTATTTTTTTCAGTTTATCTTTTTCTCCTTTCAGTTGTACTCTACTATTATAAATGGGCCCTTGGCCAATGGAATAAAGTGTTGAGTATTGAATTATTTCAGTTATATTTTTGGAGATTTTCCTGGGCTATCAGAGTGTGAAGGACAAGATTCTTGCCTTAACCTCTTATAGATTTATTTTTTGCATTATTTTCTTTATTCTTTGTAATCGTTCAGTTTGGGGCTTACCAATTGAACTTCATTTAATGTATCATAAGGTAAGGGTGATTTAGAGATTTTGAACATTACATACAAAGGTGATTGGATGAAAAGGATAGGGAAGGAGGATATAGAATAGGAAAATAGGAAATAAAAGAAAGAATAGAGCAGAAGATAGGTAGGTAGAAGATGAGACAGTGACTAGAAGAAAATTCAGTCCATTATCCAAAGCTTGCTTACGAATGCCTTCTCCATGCTTTTTATAAGCTGATGTCAATGGAATATAACCCCTATAACTAGTGCATGTCAATACCCACTGATGGCCTGCACAGGCAACAACAATAAAACAGAAACAGGATGCGTGGGGAAAACTGAGACAATGACAGTGGCACTACAACTTGAAATATTCTGAAATTCCCATTTTCATTGATGTACCCTAATAGGATATTTATACATTTAGAGAGATATATATAATCATAATCATATCCCTAATATCTCTCACTAATCATATTCCTAATATATCTCAATAATATCAATACTAATCATATCCCTAATATATCTCAATAGAATCTAACTAAATCCCTAATATATCTCAACACTCCCCCTCAAGTTGGAGCGTCAAGCCCAACTTGTTACAAAGGTAGCCGACCCGACCCCAAACAATAAAATGAACTAATGCAAAAGGGGATGTAGCCCGTTTATTGATTCTAGACAAATCTAATGATGATAAATGACTTAAACGTGATACACCACCAGGACACGCAACCGAACGCCGATCATCAAGGAAGTCATCTCTGTTGCCGGCACAAGGAAGGGTCACACCATGGACCAAGCAAAATGATGAAAGTACCGGAAACAAAGGGAACCGCTGGAGCTACACCAGGAGCCAGCCAAAGCAAGAGGGAAACCACTAGAGCTACACCAGGAGCCAACCAAAGACAAAATAGAAACTGCGGGAGCTACACCAGGAGCCAGCCAAAGATTAAAGAGAAACCGTTGAAGCTACACCAGGAGCCAACAAAAAACAAAATAGAAAACCAAAAGTGCCAAACAAAAGGAACCCATAGATAAAATCTTCAAACCACAGAACAAAACCACCAGGGAAAGGACGGCCAAGAAGAGACGATGTTGGAACAGAGTAGCGCCATAAAAAACTGGCTGGAAAACGGCTTCACACGCTGGTGCGTGAAAAGACGCTGGACGGCGCGTGTGCTACACGCGCTCACTGGACGACGACGATACTCCGGGGAATAACCGATTGAAGACATCTGATCCCCCATGTGTGGCGCGTGTACTGAAAGGAGATCAGGTCGAGGATCTCTCGGGCTATGCAGACGTTCGCACAGGTTCGCAGACGTTTGCAGATAGAGGAACAGAGACGGAGAGGCTCGAATGGAACACTCACCAACACACACCCTCCCTTTGCCTCTGGATGCACACACTCCTGTGGGAAGAAGAACAATGTGGCAGAGGGGGAAAATCCCTTATGGCTCTAATACCATGTTAGATGTGAAAATGAAATATTCTGAAATTCCCATTTTCATTGATGTACCCTATTAGGATATTTATACATTTAGAGAGATATACATAATCATAATCATATCCCTAATATCTCTCACTAATCATATTCCTAATATATCTCAATAATATCAATACTAATCATATCCCTAATATATCTCAATAGAATCTAACTAAATCCCTAATATATCTCAACAGGAATATAACCCCTATAACTAGTGCATGTCAATACCCGCTGATGGCCTGCACAGGCAACAACAATAAAACAGAAACAGGATGCGTGGGGAAAACTGAGACAATGACAGTGGCACTACAACTTGGAGGAGTTGGTGCTTGGAAATGCTCTAAATCCTCATACCAAGCCATGACTGGAAGAACTGAAGGGAGATATGACAGGAGAACCTTGGGATGCTTGGGACCCATGACAGCCTTCAAGAATGTGTTGTGGACTCTCCTTCAATTCACCATTAATTAATTACCAATTGTTGAACCACTTTGTCACGTTTCTCTTGGGTGTTTGACAAACATTACCCCATTGTTGAGCTCCCATGACGTCTTGCACTTCTTCTGAGGCCCCTTTTAAAGTTTCCCTTATGGCCACTAACCTTTCCTTGCCAGTGTTTGCACCTCAAATAGAACAGCCCCCGCCCTTTCATATTCCATTGCTACGTTAATAAATTGCCTCATTTCTTGATTCATCCTACCACACGTGACCAATATGAGGAACTGGGGCGTTAATACCTCTGGTAGATGGACAGGTTAATGAAGGAGAACATATAATAGGAAAATAGAAGATAGGAGAGATGATACAGAAGATAGACACGTGGGTAGAAGAGAAAGAATAGAATAGAGGCTAGAACAGAATTCAATCCTTTATCCAAATGACTTCTGTATACCCTTTTGTAGACTAATGCCTATGGAAATACAGCCATTGTATCCTCCCTAACTGACACCTGTTACTAATTTTTTTATTACAATTACATATCAGAAACATTTTTTTTTGGTTAAAAAGTCTCTGACAGTAGAGCATATTTGGGTTGTTATACTGAGGAAAGTATCTTTGAATTGATTGTTTGTGAAGATACTAGCTTAAAATCATATTGTTTGTGTGACACAACCAAGCATGTTTAGAAGTAATGCTGAATTAAACTACAAATCTTTTATCACTTAATTGAAGTCGATGCAACCGTATTGGGTGACTGCATGTTACTTGTCCAGGAAGGATTTGATTTCTTGTTATACGTTTTCAATTATTAAGACTTCTTTCCATTTTCTAAACACATTTACTCACCGATATGCAAATTAGTAACATCTTAGACAAAATAAGTCATGTTCCATATACAGTGCTGTACTGGCAACTTTGTAGCTATATAAATACTGCATTATGAACTAAAATCCCAATAAAACCAATCAACTCTGGTCTTCTAAGAACATGTTATTTTAACATGGCCTGAGATCTCTTAGCTTAGTTTAAGAATAGTTGGAGGATGTGTCTCAATGACAAGATATCTCAAGAAATTATTTTCTTTTGCTGATGCATCTGCATTTTGTGTTCGTACTATGATGAAATGGTTTCTATTAAATGGTCATTTGTTTTGGGCAAAAAAATGGTTGTTTATTTGACTTTCTGTTTGCCAGTTATCCTTCTTAAAGGATCTTCCATTCAGGTGTATAAGCTAATGCGTAATCTATAATTATCATATTTTTTTAGTGATTCCAATGTGAACTTTCCATGTTCAGGTACCGACTCTATTTGATAAACAAGGAGCGCAACTTCTTGCTGTTGCTTTTCTTGTCATATCAAGAACATGGGTCTCAGATCGTATTGCATCATTGAATGGTATTTTTCTGTTTGCATATTTGATTTCTTATGTTCTGAGGGACCATCCGCATATTGGTAAAGAGCATGATGTTCTCAGGTACCACTGTGAAGTTTGTTCTGGAACAAGATAAGGCTTCCTTCATTCGGTTAATTGGTATAAGTATTCTCCAAAGCGGTGCATCCTCCTTCATTGCACCCTCTATAAGGTAATTTAGCATCCATAAGAGATATTTGTTTTTCCTGTAATTTATTGATAATGAAAAAGATTGAACTGTTGAACATGTTAAAACACACAAGAAACAAAAGAAAGAAATATAAGTAAGAGATCTCATTGACCTTAAAATAACATGAACGGTAAAACTGTGTCTTGTTCTTCAGGCACTTGACTGCCAGGCTGGCTCTTGGCTGGAGGATCCGTTTGACACAGCATTTACTCAAGAATTACTTGAAAAACAATGCATTCTACAAGGTAAGTGAAAATGTATTTATTAAATTCATAAAGCGGCATGTTTGGGAACAAGTGCCATCTTAATGCTAAATGCCTATCTATGCAGGTCTTCCACATGGCAAACAAAAATATTGATGCAGATCAGAGGATAACTCATGACTTGGAGAAATTAACAACAGACTTGTCAGGACTGGTCACTGGGATGGTAAAGCCATCTGTAGATATTTTGTGGTGAGTACTTCATTAATGTAATATTGAAGTTTTTTATTACCTTTGGTTCAATTCAGTAGTACTTGACTTACTGTATCCGATACTTGATAACTTAGATGTCTTTTTTTTCCAATAAGGTTCACTTGGAGAATGAAGCTTTTGACAGGTCAGAGGGGAGTTACTATACTGTATGCTTACATGTTACTTGGTCTGGGATTTTTAAGAACTGTTACTCCTGATTTTGGTGACTTGGCAAGTCAAGAACAACAGCTTGAAGGAACCTTTAGGTTGGTTCACTTTAGCTTCTGTTGCTTCAATCGTGGTGTTTAACAACAGATATGTGAAATCATTCTGAACTTTATCCGTTTGGTGCCTCCATTAGGTTCATGCATGAAAGACTGCGTACACATGCTGAATCTGTTGCTTTCTTTGGAGGTGGTGCTCGAGAAAAGGCTGTGAGCTCCTCAGCTAAACAATGTTTTATAGTTTCTTACTTACCTTTTCCTTAAAAAAGTTCTCAATTGGAAGATGTGTTTTTGTTATCTCAGATATCAATATTATATTATGTTTTGGTTTCTAATATTAGGCTATGTAAGCGGGCAGTGAGGTTTGAATGGAAAGGCCCCGCATGCAGTTGGCTTTCATTTATTCTATTTGCAATTTGATTCGGTCAGCTAAAATACCACTATCAAGCAGTAGACTGAGACAGTTTATTGTTAGTCCTTAACTTTCACTGTTTTGCATTGGGCAGATGGTTGAATCAAGATTTAAAGAGCTTCTTAGCCACTCCAAGTTGCTTTTAAAGAAAAAGTGGCTATTTGGTATACTGGATGATTTTATTACAAAGCAGCTCCCTCATAATGTGACTTGGGGCTTGAGTTTGTTGTATGCCCTTGAACACAAGGGGGACAGAGCTTCAGTATCCGTGCAGGGTAAATATTTTCTTGACTGCTTGCAGTTATTCTTTTTAATATTTATCTCTTCCTGATTCTTTTTCTCTTGTACTAACTCTATATTATTCTTACAGGTGAGCTGGCTCACGCTTTGAGGTTCTTAGCATCTGTTGTTTCTCAAAGCTTTTTAGCTTTTGGTGATATTCTTGAACTGCATAGAAAGTTCGTTGAGCTCTCTGGTGGAATTAATCGTATTTTTGAGCTTGAGGAACTTCTGGACGCAACACAATCTGGTATGTCTTCTCTATTCCCTCTTTCACTTGGCTAGGTACCAAAAATGTTCGTCTGTTTCTGCAGCATTAATTGTTCTTTCCAAGAGTCACCTTATTCTAACAAGGTCTTTGACCATACAGGAGATTTTATGAGTGGTGCTTTTGCACCAACAAAAATGAGGGATGTTCAAACCACAGATGTGATTTCCTTTTCTAAGGTTGATATCGTCACCCCAGCTCAAAAGATGTTGGCCAGGGAGTTGACATATGACATAGTGCGGGGGAGCAGCCTGCTTGTTACCGGTTAGCATTTATCATTGTAATTCATTCCCTTGGCGAGATGAATTCTCTTGTAATTGATTGTTAAATAGTGTATGTATCATATTTTAAAAGGTCCAAACGGAAGTGGAAAAAGTTCCATTTTCAGAGTTCTTAGAGGACTTTGGCCTGTTGCAAGTGGAAGACTTTCCAAACCATCTGCAGATGTGGATGAAGAGGTTGGGTCAGGTTGCGGCATCTTCTATGTTCCTCAGAGGCCTTATACATGCTTGGGAACCCTGAGGGATCAAATAATTTACCCTCTGTCAAGGGAGGAAGCAGAGCTTAGAGCATTAAAGATATATGGAAAAGGTAATTGTGTTGGCAAGGAGAAATGAGATGCCCCGGATATAACTTAAAAAGTAAAATGAAATTTCTAACTCTATACAGTAACCTTGATGATTTATTTGACTCAATTATTGCTTGAAGTGATGCTACTACTCTATGTTTGATTAATTGCTTCCAGTTTAGGCTAAATTAACTTAGTTGTTTGTCACTCATGTTGTTAGAAGGGAATTAGAGATCATTGGAAAATTATTGGGTGAAGGGTGGTCTGGGAATTTTGCTAGATATATTTATTATTATTAACAGGGGCGTTATGGATATGTAATGGTGTGAATGAAGTAGGAGAAAATTCTGCTGTTCAGCTTGTGGTCAATAGTCAACCAATCGTCACTTCTAGTGTGAATTTTGCTAAATATTGCATGTATAATAATTTAAAAGGTCCAGACAGAAGTTAATTTATTAGTAGGAGAATATTCTCAATTCCACAAATTTAGCAGGAGAAAATTCTTCTGTTCAGCTTTTGGTCTATAGTCAACCAATCACCACTTCTAGTTCTCTTCCAATTGCTGTTAAGGGTCGATGCATTTTCTATATTTTACTTTGCTATTTTCTGATCACTGTACTCATTCAGATAAAAATTATGCTGACTCTAAAAACATGTTGGAGACACGCTTGAAAGTTATCCTAGAGAACGTGCGGTTGAATTATCTTCTGGAAAGGGAGAAAAGTGGGTGGGATGCCAATCTAAACTGGGAAGATATTCTTTCTCTTGGAGAACAGCAGAGGCTGGGCATGGTATGTAAATACTGAATATAGTTTCCAGGAATTTGGAACGGAATTGTTCAAAATTTGAGTGCTTTTTTTTTCTGATTTAGTGCATGCTTTAAAGTATATTTCTTAGAGGAAGTGGTTTCACATATTTTAAAATGACTTCTCGTTTAGAGTTCTAACATTTCACCTTTTATTTTTCTTTTCTTTTTTCTTTTTTGAAGGCACGCTTGTTCTTTCACAATCCTAAATTTGGTATCCTCGACGAGTGCACCAAGTATGTATAATGATTACTGTTGTCCCTACTAATAATTATCATATTCATTGTTATTCTGAGAAAATAAAAATTATTGGCAGTGCGACCAGTGTTGATGTTGAAGAACACTTGTATAGGCTGGCAAGGGATATGGGAATTACATTTGTTACATCCTCACAAGTAAGTATCAGTGGAAATTTTAATGGGACAACAAAGAAAATACAAACTTCATCATGGCTTATGATGAGGCACATGATGAATGCTATATACTTCCGTGGATATTCTATATGCATGGCCTTCGCTCTATATTGATTCCCGATGTGATTTTTATTTGCAATGCCTTTATTTTTTTTTAAAAAAATTGAACATGCATAATACCATCATAAGCTGATCGAACTTAACATATTTTCTCCTGCCTCAGCGTCCTGCTTTGATACCCTACCATTCCATGGAGTTACGGCTGATCGACGGTGAGGGTAATTGGGAGCTTCGTTTGATCAAGCAATGATTCTGACTTCTGAGGGGGTGTTGCTGTAGATCTTCCAATTAAATCTTGAATTACTTGCGATATTTGTCCAAGTCATGCACACACGTATTGGTTGGTGGAAGGTGGTGGATAGTAGGTCTGCCCTATTGACGGTTTATTATTTTGCCCCGTGGTCTTGTATGGGTGCCATCCACTCTAGCTAAACAGCAGAAATAGCCAATATCATGAAGTTGTATCATACAACCTTTTCGTGACCTCTGCAGGGTGAAGAGATAATTGATATACAGGCTGACAGGCATTCCTCTTTACTCGTGGTAGTTGATATTGATTCATATCTTGTAACTATAGGATGTAGGGATTATGACTGTTCTATTTTACCGGTAAGGCAGGAGAGTACAGGAACAGGATGATCCTGCATCTGTGTAAGCAATTGCGTTTTCTGATCTCTACTTTTTTTTTTGGGATAAGATCTCTACTTATTTTATATCTTTCTCTCTCAATTTTTTTTTTCTAAAAAGAAATTTGGATCTTTGTTTTAGGTTCAATATCTTTCACACCTTTCCCCACTATTTCACACACACCCCCACCGTATGCGTTCAACTTTTATGAATTCGGATATCAAGTGAAATCAAGTGCGAAATCACCTAAAACGCTGGTAAGCTGTATTATGAACAGCAACTTTTCATTGGTAAAGTTGTATTATGAAGCCAATAGTATACTATGTGTAGCGAGCGGTTCAGATTCGGAATCCAAACAATATAGTATTTTTACTTTGTTTTTTAATTGAAAGAACCTATCCAAGCCACCACCATTTGCAGCAATTAACATATTGTTTAATCCTCTCTTTTTATTGGCGAAAAAAAAATAATCCTCTCTTTCTTCTTGGGCCCCCACACCTACACCTTGCAAGGGTCGATTTAGGAAATCTAGCCCTTCGAGATTCTCAAGGGTTTCTTCAGATTTAAATATATTTTTAGTTCTTTTTGAGTTTTCAAAGATTTTAATATGATCCTTCTATTTTAAAAATAGATAACGTTGCTTTATATATGTTCAGTAAATGTAATAATGCTATTGACGAAAGCAGAAAAAGTAGCTTATACATTTTAGTGATTTATTAATTATTAATTATGAATTAATATATCATTATTAAATATTTTATCATTTATGTGACAGAACTATTTTATTTAGAAGACAAATATTTCGAATTGGAGAGTACTATTAAATTAACCAAATTCATAAAAAGTGGCTTATACATATCGATTGAGAGATAAAAGTAGATCAGTTTTATTAAATTAATTGGAGAATATCATTATCGGATCTTAGGCCTCATTACTTAACAAGATATGATATTTGGCTCAATCTTTTCGTTCAAGATTGAATTGTGCACTGCCACTATCATAATTTAAGCATTGTAATAAGACAGTGGTCGGCTAGCCATACAGTTGTGCTGTAAATTAAAGCGTAAACTAAGATCAGCTTCCTAGAAAGCAATATATATATCATACACCAATTTCACTCCATTATATATACCATAGCCTTCCTCCTCCTCTCCACAGAGCTCTTCTCCGCCTACAATACTAGAAATCTTTGTGCTTCTCCTTCTAAATGGGCCTGTCTCAGAAATTTCCTTCGTTCAGCTGTGAACTGAGAATAATACAAGCTCAAAACGTTGAGTTCAATTCCAAGGGAAAGGGAAACTTGTTTACCAGGTTTTATCTTCCCGCAGAGACCAACAAAAGAGTTCAACTGAACACCCGAAAGATCTCTCCCACGTCTGTGCCATTCTGGGATGAATCCTTCTGTTTAGATTGTTCGTGTACTCAAGGTTTCTTGGAGACCCTGAAGCAGGAAAGCCTCGTGTTGGAGGTCCGACAGAGCAACACAACCCTCGTTCTCGGGAAAATCTTGGGCTCATGCCTCCTAGGAAGGGCTGAGATTCCATGGAAGGAAGTTTTTGAATCGCCAAACACGGAGTTCAAAGAATGGGTGAAGATGGATCTGGAGAATGGAAATGGCGTCAAGTCAATTAAGTTGCAGGTGGAAATTAAAATTCAAATGCCTTCGGCTTCAGAGGCGAAGAATAAGATAAGAAGAAGGTCGATGCAGAAATGGGACGACTGTGGATGCAAGGAGTTAGGCCATGATCATGATATATTTGCTATAACTGCAGCTTTAGAAGCTTTCTAGGCACAGAAATTCACTGATCCATTATCAGGGGTGTGTACGGTGATTCATTGGTTTTTGGTCCAAGACGGCCATTGGTTTTGTCTGTTTACTAATTACTCAATGACTTTCGAAGTGTGAATTCATATAAGGGATTTAAGAGTTTTTTTTTTTGAAACATTTTAACTTCGGCTCACACGCATGGTTAATTGGTTATACAGTATACATACAACGCGATTATAATTATAAATATTGACTTGTTTGGAACAACATTTTCAAAAGCTAAACGCACATTTAATAGTGTTTTTCCGTAAAACGCGATAATCTCTTCCACATATTTACATTAATTTACATAAAAATACTTCTTTACCGTGTTCTCAAACAGAAGACGCCAACTAAGCCGTTTTAAAATAATGGAACTGACAGCTTCCCATGTGAGATCAAGAGATGCAAAGATATTCTGTGTGCCTGCTAAATAAGTGGGTGATCTGATAAGGGTGGCAAGTGGCTTATGGAGGTTTGAGCCTACTAGACCTCCATTCCCTCAATCTGTGACGTGAGAATCAAATCCTATATCACAATTCTAAATTATTTTTTTTATCATGGGTTCCTGCTACCCAATATAATTCTTTAATGGTTAAGGTGTTGAAATAGTTAAAATATTGTGGAGGACATTTACCATTATCAAATATTTTCTCAACTATATTTAGCACTTTAAATTATTTTTTATACATTCAGCTTCTTAAAGTATTTTTTAAATTTTTAAAATATTTTTTTGTGAATTCAATATCAAAGTTAAAAAAACTGTAGAGTGCTGAGGATATTAGTTACATCATAAAACATTTTAGGCTATTAGATGCATGGAAAATAATTTAGGGTATTAGAATCGTACAATCCATTTTTTAAATATTAATTTCAGTATGGGAAACTTATATTGTGCGTTATTATTTCAAAAAGACACAGCTAGTTATATGACATTTTAGGGTAATATATATTGCCTAAAGTGCATACTTATCATAGGTATTAATTTTTTAAGAAAATTAAGTTTTATACAAAAAATTTCACTCAAATTGTGAGTAATTTTTAAAATTTATAAAATCAATATAATTTTAACATTTTAAAATATGAAATATTTGTTAGGTGAAAAGGTAAATCAATTTGAGAACGAAAATAGTTTGTCTTAAAATACGTATATGCACATATATATATATATATATATAAATTTTTATAGAATGAATTCATCTAGTGGTTGGACCAAAAAAAAAATTCATCTAGTGCATTTATAGTTTAACAGTGTTTTTTTTTCGGTATAAACCATCCGGTATCATGGGTATCCTGGGTTTATTGCCCGCCCCAGACTAATCCGAACCCCCGCGAAGAGACCTTACGGTGATAGCGAGGTACCATGGGACAACCTCTTTGAGGTTGCGTTAATTATCGCATCTGTCACTCCTCAAGGTTCAAACCCTTGTCCTGAGGAATGGTGGTAGCAGTCCTTACCAACTCTACCAATCGCCCATTGGTTATAGTTTAACAGTGTTAGCTTAATGTTTTTAATCTGGGAGCCAAAAATTAACGTTTATGTGTGGGGGTCTCAATTCAATTGGTTTTGTTCCAAATGGGCTAAATCTGAAGCCCAGTGTATTCATAGTCATGATCCAGCCCATTTAAAGTAAAGAAAATTTGTCCAAAAAACAATAAATAAAAATAGAATTTGGGCACACTGCGCCGCGCAGCTGCACGGTGAAAGGGTTCTATTTCAGGAGACCGGAGGCGCGGGAGTAGAAGCCGCCGACTGGAAATCCAACATCATGGGAAGCCGATTGGGAGGGAGGATCGTTCACTTTGCAAATCTACCCATTAAGCTCCTTATGCCATCTTCCTTCACCAACATCACAGAAATTGCGCTTAAGACCATCCCTTCTGCTTCCAAAATCGAGATTAAGCGTGTCCTTGAATCCCTATACGGCTTTGACGTCGAGAAAGTACGAACTTTGAACATGGAGGGCAAAAAGAAGAAGCGCGGTGGTTTGTTGATCGCTAAGCCTGACTATAAGAAGGCCTATGTAACACTTAGAACCCCCCTTTCAATCTCGCCGGATCTTTATCCGCTTCGCATCATCGAGGAGGAGAAGAAACGGGCTAACAAACAGTCCAAGTCGAGCGTCGTTGAGGAAGGCGAAACCAAGAGACATTGGCTTGATCAGAAGGAGGGTTCCAGGTTTAAGCTCGAGAAGGCTTCGGACGATCGAAGGCCAAGTCGTGCTGAGGGTGTTGCCAAGTTTCCTTGGAGCAGCATGAGGTCTGGTACTGGTAGTGCTAGGTAATGTAGTGAACATTTCGCTTTTGAAATTTGAATTTGCCAAATGTTGCTTTAGCGAGTGCTTATAATTTCTTTTCCCCGTCTGAGTATGCAAAAGGAAAACGTATGATGGTTTATGTAAGTTCATTTAATCAATCATGTTTATGTTGTTGCTTGATGAATAATATTGTTGAGAGTTCCATTTAGGCAGGGAAACAACACAGAGCGAGCCAGCTGTTACAAAAAAAAAAAAACAATATGCAGCTGAGAAACAATGAGAGGGCTTCTGTATAACTAGTTATTAGTAATTGCACAACCGTATTATTCAAAGAAGAAAGAAACAGCTGCTCTTCGTTTTTGGACACTGTTGCTTTGTTTTAGCCCCGCGGGATAAACCGGCGTTAATTTTGAATATGGTTATCTAGTCTAGCAGAATGTTTCCTATATATTTATCTGAGACGTACAGTAGATGCCATTGGCTTTGTGACATTTTGTTTCCCATTAATAAATGGATTAGGGATTTCTTTCTGAATTGTTGTGGCTGATGCATTATTGATTGATCCGCGGGAAAGGGGAAGGGATTTGATTAGCACATGACATGGAGGTCGATGGCTTGAGGGAGGAATGAGAATTCTTACTTTGCTCTTTGGATGAATTATGCAACTTTATGACTTTATCCTGGTGCCAGGACCCAGGACTTGGGAGGTGACCATCTTCTCCCCCACAAAAGGCTGGCATCAAAATGCCAGATCCAGGCTCATGTCTTTTTTTTTATACTCGGTGCTTTATAAGGGGCTTGTTTGGAACAACGTTACCAAACGTTCGTTCAACGGTGTTTTTCCGTAAAACGAGATAATCTCTTTCACATATTTACCTTAACTAGTACATTTCTATCAAACGGGCACAGACCATGCTCCTCTCCAACGCTACCTTAGCTGTATCCGTAAAGCTTGTAACTTCATGGAAGAGTGGAACGAGAGTAGGGAGCAGTGAAGTTTACAAGTTACATTCCTCTCTGCTGAAGTGATCAACATTCAACAATTGTTACTCCTTGTTTAGAAAAACAAATTACGCAAAATTGTTCAACATACGTTGAAATATAAACAGAAATTATGTACTATACCTTTTGAAGTGTTAAAAAGATTAATGTAATTTAACTCACTTTTATTAACAGAATAAACGGAATTTACTCATTTTGATTAAGCCAGCAAAAGGATAATTTACTCATTTTGATTAAGCCAGCAAAAGGATTCTATTTTACTGAAATCGAAGGATTTTCTTGGCGCAGCAAGGCACCAGAGAGTACTCAATGTTGCTATTTAAAAATTAAGCTCTTATTTCACCTAATGGAAGGTCGATTAATTTCATCTAAATAAAATTATACAGAAAACGTATCAATGTGTGTTATTATACACAATGCACTTTTTTAATTAACATCAAGCGCGTTATAGTTTTTTGTCAAATAAATTTTAAATATGAATAATTGTAACAAGGTAAATTAAGTAATTAACTACATGGAGTTTACTTGCTTCAGAAGTAACCCGTTAAATGGCTCGACCGGATATTATATAACCAAAACGGCCATGCCAGTAGAGGCCCGCTTGTTTTATCAAAAGAGTTGCAATGAATAAAGTTTAAGTTTCCTCAAGTCGAAAAAAAAAGTCGAAAATAAATAGCATTCATAATTGTGAATAATACACTTATTCTTCAACATATGATATGAAAAATCCACCAGTCTGAACACCATGTACCCGTTTAAAAAATTGTTAGGAGAATACATTTTAATAGAAAGTATTTATATTTGAATAAATTTTGAATTCATAATGTATTTATTCTGTTAAAAAGGAGTTTTTTTCCTCAAAATGTATTTTAAAAGAAGGAGTTACCAAACGCTAGAGTTTGTAAATTAACGGACTTTTTTGGGTCAAAAACTCCAAATTATAAAACATTACTCAACCGCTACTTGTCTTATTAAAAGAGTTGCAATGAAAAATAAATAACATTCATAATTTGTGAATAATATACTTTTTCTTCAACACATGACATGAAAAATCCACCAGTCTGAACACCATATCTCTCAAACATTGACCCATAACATGGTTTCTTACAATATTCCGATATCTAAACTCACGGATGATTTACACCAGTCCAAGCATTATTCATCTTATGACTCGAAATATACACAGCGGGTAGAGTTTCTACCTTTTTTCGAGACAAAAGGAGTATCGTTACTTGAAAATACGATATTACTGAACTCCATCTTTTTAAAGGGAAAAATGGTCAATTTCGTATTGTATAAGGTAGTCTCATTGTAAACGGCCCACCCTTCCCCTTTATAGTGTATATATAATAGCAGGTACGGATGGAATCATGGTTTTCAAGTGAAAAAATTCTCCAAACGTTGTTATTAAAGCAAATATAAGAGCATATTATTTAAGAGAGAAATGGAGAAAAAGCCCACCCAGTGGCTCCCACACGCACAGAGATGCAGCCGACCATTTTCTCTTCCACTTCATCAAGACGATATTTCAGAGGATCCTGATTAGATAATCAAATAGATAACTAGTCAAAAAGAATAGCCACGAACAAGTTACAAGCACTTCCAACTGCATTTTGTATCTAAAGTTGATTAACAATGATGGTGAAATTACACACCATATATACTGCTCTTTCTTCTCTTATTGCGAAAAAGATAGTGTGCTTCCCCCATCCACTGTACATACCAACGACCTAAGTATAAATTTTCGCAACCTGTATCCTCACAAGGATGTATAACAGCTCCTCACACAGGTTGGATAAGAGAAAAGGAAGGTAAACATTTTAAAATATAATTAACATAGAAATCAGATGAAAATGGCAAGTCCAAATGATTTAAGTGTCAAAAGTGTGGAGCACCTCTGTCTAGCTCTTGTTACCAGAGCCAAGGCTCTCATAAAACAAAATGTACCCGTGGTCTGTATTACTGGAATATTCTTGTGCTGACCCAAAGAATGTCTGCACAGCAGATTCATCAATCATCTCAACATTTTCATCATCAAAAAATAACCAGTGGTTATGGCTTTTCACAAGGCTAACATAATGCCCATGGTTGGGTCCACTCCCAACATGGACAACTACTGCAAATAGAGAGTACTCGATATCTGCATCTTCGACAGTGTTGCTCAACTTCAGCTCCAGGGGGAAGACAACCCGGTAAGACAGCTTCTTATAGCGGCCCAGCTGCTCAATATACTTAAACCGTTTAAGATGGATCACCAAGATATGAGGCGGTTTCTTAATCTTCATCCTCTTCTGAGCTTCTTGCAAGCTAATATCATAAGAAAATTCAAATGCTTGTCATTAGAAAGGAAAACGGACACGAAAACTGCAGTAAATACACGTGCACGCACTCACTTTAAGCTGATGTGGCGATCAAATCCCTTTTAGAGAATAGATGAAAAATGTCATCATCATTTTATTATAAAAGTTAGGTCAAAACCATATATCAGGAAACAGTAAACATTATTAAAAATAAAATAGTAATCAAGGAATTAAGAATAACTCATTTCAGTCATAACTCATACAGTCGGCATAACTCTTTAGATAAGCACTTAGTTCAAAATGGTTGTACAGGCACTTTACCTCCTTCAAAGTACACAAGGAACCAAGAAGAGGTTGATGCCAGAACAATAGCACACAGGTAATTTATAATCTTAAAGTTGTGCCCAGAATTAAAGTCACATGTACCTGCAGCACTTGTCACAAAAAAATTTATCTTCAGCATTCAACGTCTCGGTGGAACTGAAGTTTTTCAAACAGCTAGTGATAGAACTGTTTTGCTCAATATCAAGACTCAAGTCAAAAAATGTTTCGTCCCTAGCAGTCACTGTTTCACAACGCAAGCACCTTGTCTCATTGGTGAGTATTCCCTGGTCAAAAAATTAACATTAGGGATTTCTTTAGAACCATATGAAATTTCCAATCAGTAAGCACACCGTGAATAAAGAGGTTACAGATACCTAATCTCCAAAAAATGAAGACGCAGAAGAAACAGGCAATAGTGGTAATGGTGATGTAACCATAAGCATCAAGAAAAATTGAAAATATTCTCACCAGGTATGGTTATAAAAGTCAGTTATATAAAATTAAAAGAAAAAATGTATCATCTATGCAACACTTTCATCCCAAGCCAATATTAATATGAAAATATTATCCAAAAACGTCAAACACCTAAAGAGTTAAATAGCAAGGTGTGCGCACAATTGATTTTCTGATTTTTTTTTTGGGGGTGGTGGGGGTTTGGACCATGATTAAAAAAGCTTGATCAAGGGTTTAGTTTATGCTCTCTAACTTCTGCCCCAAGCAGGATGCTAGAAGGAAAACAATAAGCTAGCAGGAAAATATAACCTGAAAATTTTTGTGCACCCAAGTGACTAAAGGCTCCTTTTGAGCGCCATTAGTCAGACCATTCCTATGTCCATTTGCAGTCTTTTCAGAAGGTGACAAGGTATCTTGATCAGTCTTTGCACCCTGGGCCTCTTTCTCCAGAATGTCAACAAGTTCATTTAACAAGAAGTTCAAGAATTCATGGGCATCCTACCAAAAAAGGAGAAATTTCACAATGACAATGTTATTTCAAATAAGGAACCTACACAACATAGAGAGACATTATCTGGCCAGTTGTAGATTGAGATTAAAAGGCGGAACACATACAGAACGTAAATGATAAGAAATGCACTCCAGCAGTGACACCATCAGAGAAGACGAGTAAATAATTTATGGTAAACAAACCCCATGCCCATGTCAGGCTATGTTGGACGAAAGGTATAGAGCTGCGGAGGTTTTTTGTGATTGTGCCGGTGCTATCATAACAATAACAAGGAACAACCATGGCTATTATCCCTTGCAAGAGATTATCGACTCTACTAGAAGACTTTTCTGCAGAGATTGGAACATTTCTTTTGATTTTTTTTGTACAGAGAGGAAAATAGCGGGGCTGACTATCTCTTGCTAAGTTAGCTTGTACCCATGTTAATGACTTTAATTCTTTTGAACATCAATAGCATAGAGGTAGATCTTATGGAAATTGAGACTTCACATCTTGTGTTTTGTTTTATTGAAGTAGTGAATTGTCTCTTTTCCATTGAAAAAAAAGTGACAAATTCTAAAAATAACCAACTTTCCTGAAGAAGGTTCATTCTTTACAACTTAACCACATACCTGATGCATATAACTACGGAAGAGTTCATTCTGTTTTTTCAACCTCTGTACAAATCGCTTGGGAGCAATAACACCTGTTTTCTTCTTCTGAGAACTTATCTAAGCCAGAAGAAATAGTTACATATATTAAACAACCACAACAGGAAAAAAAAACGAAATTTTAAATCTCCAAGGAGAAGAGAGAGGGAAAATTACAAATGCTAAAAGAAATTAAGATCACAACCACATTGACTAAGGAAAGAAATTTGGGCACCATAAGGACGTACTTTCCAAAGGCAAAAGAAAACTTTCATTTCAAAAATCCAAGTCCAATAAAGCACAATAAAAAATTTCACTTAGCACAAGCACCGACACAAACCATGTTAACTTTAGGTATACTGCAGAAAGAATTCTCAAGTTATCAAGCCCCTACTAGTTGATTAATATTGTTAGATGATACAAGAATTATTCTGAAATTCCCATTTTCATTGATGTACCCTAATAGGGTATTTATACATTTAAAGAGATATACATAATCATAATCATATCCCTAATATCTCTCACTAATCATATCCCTAATATATCTCAATAGAATCTAACTGAATCCCTAATATATCTCAACAAATATAATGATAATAATAAATCCATAGATGCATTGGAATATTACTATGATGGCGGAAAAATCAAATGAACTAATGAAGCAAGGAAAAGAACAACTTTCTTAGGTGAAGGAAGGCATGTAGGTATGTGCTAGAGTTGCATTTGTTGAACAATATAAACTATCTAGCGGTAAACCATGATAGCATATCAAGAAATTTCTAAATAAAGATTCCTTACCTGCGAAAATAAGTCAGCTAAGCAAGTTAAAAGGTTTTCTTCTGCATCTCCTATGCTTTTATTATTTCCATAATACTCTAGTAATTGCTCACGAAATGGAACACAGAAGTATAGCGCCTGCAGATAGAGGTAAAAAGAATAACTCACTAGTAAAGAACCACAAAAATGGTTGTCAAGCATACCAAAGTACCAAACACACCCATCTTCATATACTGTCATTGAATACTCCTAATGCAATTATCAATGCCACCAGACGATCCAGACAGGGTAAATATGCTTACTCCATATAAACAAAAGTATACTGAAATATGCTCTGAAAGATTTTAAATTTTAGGAACCATGTCCTATTATCAAAGGTCCATGACTGGCGAGATGTTGAACCAAGCATTTCCAGAGACATCGATAATGGTAACACACGTTAACAAAGAGGCCACTACAGAGTAACAGAATTATTAAAAAAAACCAGTTCAACGAATCTGTAGAGTTATTTAAATTCGTTATAACGCTTAACATTGCCTCCTCTCAGACAGCGAAGCCTGAAAGTTAGTTTGTTTATTTGATGACCTGAATTAAAATTCTGGAGACGGTAGAAAATATGCAAATGCAGCATCGTGCAATTCTAATTCTAATTTGATCAATAAATCAAGGGCTTGAAAATTTTACACGGGTATGCGACTGCAACAATTTCGTGATAGAATTACGCAATAAGGACTAGTTAACAAACTCTCAGGGTCGCCCAACAAACAAGATAATCTCTGACTACATAAAATCAATGTTTGCCTCATAGGATGGAGAAAGCCAGTCAGAAACAATAAATCAACTCCGGAGATAAATGAACGCGTCTATTCTCAATTGCTTACCTGCAAGACACTATTACAGTAACAAGTATTGCCGAAATTTTCCAGGCCAAAGTATCGCTCGCCTTCAGGGAATTGATCGCCAAGAGCCTTCTCTAGCTTGGAGCCGGCAGCACCCATCAGCCTCTAAACCAATAGTTAAGACTCAGATCGGGTTCAATTCAGCACTTGAACTCCATCAAGATTCAATGAGTGGTTAAGTCTTTCGGCGCAGCTTCGAATAGTTAGGGCATGAAAAAGCAATGAACCAACAGGAATGGCTTTCCCGTTTCACTCTCCAACCAGCGGAGATTAGGAAACAAGGGTTTTCTCCGAGCCAGAGGTGGGAGGTTGAGTAGAACAGAGGCGGTAAACACAGAAGAATAACCCCGCAAATGATGAATGATCTTTGAAAATATCCGAAATAAAAGAGGAAATAAATAATCAATCCGGTCAACCCTGAACAAAAATGTAAATAGACGTTTTGTCATTTAAAAATTAGTTTATTTGTATTTCCTTTGTGTACATAAATTAAAAATTAAATATATTATATTAAAATATACATATTTATCATTTTTCGTTAAATTTAATTGTATGAAATATAAATTGAAATGTAATTTAATAATATATACAAATAAATACCTCTAAATAATATATTTAACTTTTTTAATATTTAAAAAAAAAAGCTTACTAGCTTCTAAATTAAAGGTCAGGGGTAGTAGAGTAAATTTTAATGATAAAATAAATTTTGAAATTTTCATGGCTACTCCATAATTTGACTTAAACATCACATACCTGTTAATCGCCTGGATATTTGTGTGGGCTAACATCTATTTGGATAATATGCAAAACTTGTGAGCAATAAATAACAGAAAAACCAACACTATAACATAGCTAGATTGGCCGCAATTTTCATCACCAAAAAGTATAGTTTAGCTATCTATCTATAAATCATCATCTGTGGTTTATATATTTTGCTTAATATAAAAAATATATTTGATTAAATCCAATTAGCCAGGCTTCATCACTAAAAAGACTAAGTGATCAGGATAAAAATATGATTTAACAATATACCTAATGATCTTTCATAACTTCACTCATTAATAATTAATATTTTTAATTAAAATTAGATTTTTTATAACCAAATATAAATATTTTGTGCAATAGATAACCTTTTAGTTATAATTAATCTCAACTCGGATTGATCTAAATTTAAACTATGCCTTCTTTAATCCTCTGTCTTAGTTGGTTTTAATAACTTATTTTTAATAGTTTACGTAATACCTAATGCTTAGTGCTCAAAAATTTATTTTGCTGCTACTAATTTCTTATCAATTATTTCAATATATCTGATCTTGAATCAAATTGAAGTCGTAAGTTACATCAAATACATCATTAAGAAAATTGCAAGATCTACCTCCCCTTGAGGAGAGGTACATGAAACTCCTCAATAATATCAAAGTCTAAGACTTGAATTTTTCTGTCCTCATGCGGCTTTCAAATATGATGATGATTATAGAGCCTTGTGTAAACGTTGGAAAAATACATTTGCGTAAGTTGAGATAAAACTTCTTTTACATACATATCCTGTAGACTGCAAATTGTCTTATTCTTGGATGAAAGTCTTAATTCAACTGCCCCTGCCAATGAAAATACACACTATAGACATTCTTTCCTCTTTGATTCAGTTAACGGGAGAGATTCTAATTAGCAAAATCTTATGTGTCATTTAAGTATCTCTGCTAAAAGATTCTAATTAGCTAGTCTCCTCCCTATGATTTCGGTGTTTGTTTAATTGTTAATAAATGGTTCTCCCTTCGGTCAGGTTCTGTTCCTCCCAATTTGTTGTCTAATTTGAGGAATTGGAGGGACGAGGAAATATATTGGCATACCAAAATTATGTCTCAGCCTGGCAACAGCCATCCATCCAAACTAGCTAGTTGGATGACCTTCAAAGTGCATATATTTCATGTTTCTCAAAGGTGGACTTAATCTAGAGCTTTCAAGTGAAGAAAAAAGAAAACGGTTTTGTTTCTATTTATGAATGTGAATTGCCAACTGTCATTTTTCTGATAAATTTTTCATTACAAATCTCATCTAACAAAGAGACATCCAAGACATGAAAAAACCCGAGAATACACACACACACACACACACACACTATATACTCAAATCCTACTGATGTGTTTTGACCTCAACTGAAGTTCTGTATGTAGCGTTTATCATTCTGGTTGTCATGATCTGTGGCTTTTTGGCCCTTTCATGGTAGCACCTGCTATCTTCATCTTGCGTATCTCTTAATGGTTCCAAAACAAGTTTTCCCTGTATCTAGCTATATATAGCACGATGATCGGCTAGAGAGGCAGCTGAAGATATTTGCGATCAGATCCAAAAAAGAAACAGACTAGCTCACAACTAGAACTTTTTTCAAGGAGATCAGCTTATATATTGAAGGTTTTGTACTGAAATGAAATCAAGCAGTTCACATACATTCAAAAATTTAACATAGAGGTATAATGATAGGGAAAATGCTTACGCTTTCTTGGATCGATTTTGTAGTCTAGCTAGCACTCTGCGTGGTAGGAACTCTGGGAGTTGTAACCAATTTCTTTATTTTATTCCCCCAAGGCCCCCAACCCGAAGAAACCCTACTCAGTAAACACCTGCATCTTTGAAATGATTGACTAAATATATGTAGGAGAATGTCTGAGTGTAGATGTAACTGGTAGAAACTTAAGCGAGCAAGCAAATCAGTAGTTTAGCTGACATTAGAAGCTTGATTTTTATTATGAGCAAAAAATAAACACATCACTGTTTATAGTGACATCATTAACGCTCTTAAAGTTAAACCTGCCCCCGCCCTCTTTCTTCCCTTAGAGTAGTCCACCCGACAACGAAACTGATGAAGTTGATGAACAAGCAATCCCATGCACAAACTCTGTGTATATATATTTAGTCATAATCGACAACGACACCGATCAAGTTGAACAACAAGCGCTGTGTGTAGGAAAACGGCCCCACCATAAAATAATTCACTAACAGATGAGTGCACCATATACATTACAGTACATACAGTAGAGAGTTCTACTCCTAAGTCCTAAATGCGATCAGACATTCGAATAGATATCGAGAACAGTGAGCATGCAGCTCACTTTTTTGTAACTGCATGCTAAGTTAATTTCAAATTTTTGTTGCAATCACTGCAGATACTTTTAGTTTGATGAGATGACATAAGAGAATATTATCATAATCGCATAATATTCTCTTAAATTTTGAATCTTGGAGTTATGCTTCTATAGGGAACCACTAGCTTAAGAAATAACAGTGAGGTTCATTTACTTGGCAATATTGAGTAGCATCGATGCGAAGGGTTTTGCCAACCTATGCCTTAGAACTGGAAGAACCTATACCTGATTCCTCAAATATGCCTTTTTATGGACAAAAATACACCTTCTGAATTAATTCTCAGTGGAGGTAATTAGAAAAACCAAGGGATCCGTAGCAAAAGTTAAGATTTAGCTGGGGATCACGTACAATTGTTAAAGAAGCTTTTGTGAAACTCTATAGACTGAGATTCAGTTTTAAGATTGCGATATCCTGATTCAATTCAGGCACAAATATGAGTTGTCTCCAAACATTAGTTTTACTACGTGCGCCCAACATTCTCAGTCTTTCCGTATTTTTTTCTCAAAATTGAAATAAGGACAGGTCCGGTAATTGATTGAAAAAAGGTAATTACTTTCCCGATAATTTTCATCACAAGGATGCATGTGGAATATGTCATAAGGGGTACCGAAAAGAAGTTCGCCTCACCAACTTCCAATCTAACAAGTTTTTGTGACAACAGACAAACAAGATATATAATAATTGTCCGTCATCATTCGCCTTTGTTGCATTTATGTGAGTTTGATCGCCAACATCTAGGGCGTTGGAAAAACGAACAGCTGTAATGCTTATATTTTTGGCTCTCTTATAAAGCTTCTAGCGAACATTACAATTTTCGCAATGGTTGGTAGTTCATGTTTACCAGCGCCCATTGTCGATTATTCATCATGTATCATATCTGTTCTGCTTCCATGTCTGATATGAACCAATGTGGTTGGTTAAAGCGCGATGTTATTAAGCTGAACGCGTGTAAAAACAACTTGTTCACTCACTTTTATAAGGAATTATAGAAAGGAAAGTCAATACGTGAAAAGAGAACCAGACTAGCTAGAATAGTGGTTAGTTCCTAACTGATAAGAGATTGAACGACCACTATGATCCTCTTATATGCTTATATCCTAAAAACTTTCCGCATTTCCCTTTTAACCTTTCCGGGTCTGAGATAATTCATTCAATAGATAAATGATGGGACATGGAATAATGATTTATTAGAATTTTAGATATTTAAAACATTTATCATTATTAGGGATTATTTGAGCTTTAATTTAATATTGAGCGATTAAATTTTGATTTTACATTTAATTCTAGATTTCTAGAATATTCTGTTATTAATTTATAAGGTTAAATTGAGGTCAACAATATGTTGTCTCTCTCTTCCTTGCTGTTTCCCCCTCCTATTCTCTCACTTTCTCCTCTCCTCCTCTCTCTTCTCCCTTTCCCCTTCCCCATCCTCCATCAACAAGGCTTTCCAATAACTTTGGACAACTGAAGCCATCGATATTCACAAGTGCATATGGCCAATGAACGACTCGAATGACGTGTGCATGTTGGTCTCTCCTCTACACAAGGAGAGGTCATTTTCATTAAGTAGCCCAGCGAAAAAGGACAGACACAAACCCGTATGGGCACTAAATAAACGAAGTCAAAATTAAAATATTGATGAAAAAGCTGGAGACTGAGGGGCGCATCTGTCCTTTCATGCAAGAGATGTATGGTTGTTCAACTGGCAAGTAAAAAGTTGACACGCGCCTTTTGTAGGATAATATCCATGTGTGCATCAGGTCTACAGTTGCAGAACAGCCTTGTATTATTTGACAAATCATATAAAATCTTCAGGTCTTGATCTCCAGCCATGACTAACGTGTCGCCCTATGATCTGCTGCTCCACAGTCCTACTTTGTGGAGCTAGTCCACACAAGAATTTCTTAGTTACTTTTATATTGGGAGTTGTTATGATCGATGGGGCTGGGGAAACAGAAGTGGTGGTTTATAAATAAGATAGAAAGCAGCACCTTAAGGTCGGATGTGAAGCAGGCAGCTCACTTTCTCGGGTGGTTCGTGAATTGAAACAATCATCTCAGGTTTTTGTTTGAAGAAAGAGAGAGAACGAGGGACAAACGTAGAGAGGAGTGGAAGAAGAAGAAACGTAAAGAATAAGGTATATACTACATAGTTCAAATGGGAAGATCACCGTGCTGTGATGAGATTGGTTTGAAGAAAGGGCCTTGGACTCCTGAAGAAGATCAGAAGCTTATTAACTTCATTCAAGAGCACGGTCATAGGAGCTGGAGAGCTCTTCCAAAATTAGCAGGTAAGAATACTACTGAGCTAGCTATGCTCATATTGATAGTCAGAATCTTTACTTTGTGGGTGATTAATTTTTCTAGTAACTTTTACAGGGCTGAACAGATGTGGGAAAAGTTGCAGGCTACGATGGACGAATTACTTGAGGCCTGACATAAAGAGAGGGAAATTTTCTCAAGAAGAACAAGAGACAATTTTGAATCTCCATGCTGTCCTGGGAAACAAGTAATTTCAAACCTGATCATACAAATATTTTGTAGCAACTTGATTAATTTGTGACATGAAAGCTAACCGCTCACTTTGAAACTTCACTTTCACAAGATGGTCGGCGATTGCCAGCCAGCTACCTGGACGGACAGATAACGAGATCAAGAATTTCTGGAACACACATCTGAAGAAGAAGCTGATCCAAATGGGTTATGATCCGATGACACACCAACCTCGAACTGATCTTTTCTCAAGTTTTCCTCATCTGGTAGCACTGGCTAATCTCAAAGAACTTTTGGACCATCAACCATGGCAACAAAGTGTTGCTTTGAGACTGCAGGAAGAGGCTGTTCAATTGGCCAGACTTCAAGGCTTACCACATCTCTTGCACCCTCAGCCTCAACCTTCTGCAACTGAAACCAGCTTAAACAGTGACTTCACGAACTTGGATGACATTAATATTAATCTTCTGAGATCCCTGAATCTGACAAACAAGAACGCTGCTTTAAGTCCCACCCAGTTGGAAAACAATAATGTAAATAATTCACCTCCAATTGGAATCAACGATCTACTTTTGGGCTATGACTCGTTCTCTAACATGCCAGAGTTGAAATCGCCACGTAACTATCATCAGCTACCATCGTCGGTAAGTGAAGGAGAATGTTTTCCTAATTCACCGTGGCTTCTTTCATGCTCGAGCAGTATTCCATCTCATTCCACTGTGCCAGAGATTTCAATGACAAATGCTGTTAATTACGGAGAAGTGGGCCCTTCCATGTGGCCCGAACTCTTACTGGAGGACCCTTTGTTCCATGAGATTTCCTAACGCCTAGTGTTGCATTTTTGTATCGGGAATAGTACGTATACCAGCTACAAGCTGGTCCTTGTCCCATAACATTTAGTGACCGGTTCACTATATTCTTGTGAGATCTTGCGTATATATGCAGTGTCTTGTATATATATACGAGTATTCTTGTTTTGCAGTTGGAAGTGTAGATTGTAAGTTATGATTGTAAGCTATACGCCTCAGCTTCCTGCTTTCAATTTGAGTGCCAACGCATACAAATCTGCACGTCAGTTTTTCAATTCGCACATTATTTTCCACTAGTTTTCCAAAGTATAGTAACGACGGCCTGAGATAATTTCATGCACACTCAATCATGTTGAAAGTCCAGAATCCCAACTTCAAACCAGGAGGAAAAGATATTATAGGAGACCCCAGTTGAGCAATGGATCAGTTTTTTTCTTAAAAAAAATCACTAGGAAAATAATTCAATTGTATACACAAAGATGTGTAAACTATTTAACAACAAAATTTCAGCTTTTCATCTGCCCAACTTTGATAGTTGGTAATTCATGATAAATAATATATTCCGAGCAAGTGAAACATTTCAACCAGCAACAGCTAGCTGGGACCCAACGACTCTGGATAGAGGGATCCGCGTTGAAGCAAAAGAACTTACGGATCGTGTTAATTAACTGTGCGCCTCAACGGGGAAAATTCAAATGAGATTTAATTAGGAGATCCGATAGCCCTAGGCAGCTGCTATCCTGCTACGGTCTGCACTCCCATAGGGAGAGAGTTGACCAAGTATGAATGTCAATAGAGTGACGTAAAAGGATTCTCAATGATAAAGGAGGGCCTTATTAGTGGTTTGGAACACTTCAAGACAATGTGATCAGAATTTTAATGTGGTTAATATTTAAGAATGTCATCACATTTTTTATTGAAATTCAATTATTCATTCGTCCTGTTCCAACCTAAAACGTAGAACTGCATGTATCTCGTGCTATCAAAACGTTTTTTTAACTTTAATTTAAATATTGAAAGCTTCGTGGATATCATCGAAACCTGAGTTATGGAACTGTGAGATATATATAGACATATATATATATATAGTGGTTTCTTTGATATAAGCTTTTTAATAAACAAATGACATAATCAAGAGATGTCAAAAACTGAAGTTCATGCACTTTTTGAATGTATGGGAAACGATCATCGGTAAGAACTGCATGCTTGATATAAACTTTAGAACGTTCATGGTTCATTTAGCTGAGGAGACGAGAGGATAGTGCAAAGTGGGACAATAGTGGGCTAAAAGAAGACGTCTTGTAGCTCAGCTTTTTTCAACTATTTATTCGCTTGTCCACACAATTCACGTCTAAATGCTATTCTCCAAGCTGCTTACTTGGTATAAATCAAGAGAATAACTGACTATATTCAGGCCCAAAATAGGAGTGTGTGTGTGTGCGCGCGCTCGTGTAGAACAAAGATATTATTGAGGATTGGCATACAAACTGTTGGGTACGATACAAAGGTTTGATCTCATTTAGTATTCATGTCCAGAACTTGTAAAATGTTATAATGTATATAGCACCGTTGCGAGCAACATAGCACGAGCATCATCATATTAATACGTTCCAAAATGAAATAGAAGAAAATTACCGGGGTAACATAATACTGGCTTGTATATAAATTAAGAGATATATGTATTGAAAGTAAAACAATCTACTGTACAATTAATGACAGCACAGCTTCAAGCAATGCAAACCCAGAGGGCAAACGCTTCATTTATTTTTGTGAGCATGTGGATATTACTGTTCCGTTTATAAATAGGAATCAATTAGACTGAAATCTTCTAATTAACCGCAGCCATAATCACCATCATTATAAAGCCATTTTCATCTTGCATGTTCACTGTGTAAGCGCGTCTTCCTGCAGGGTCTTATTCCAGTTATTAATATTATCCATATATAAATATATATATAATTTTATTGCAGTAGGAATAAGCAGCATGAATATTGTCAGAGAACATACAATTTCGGGAAAAGAAGCTGAAACTTCAGAACCTAATCCCAGATCAATGATCAATGTCCTTCGGGCAATGCCTTCCCGTTTTAATGTTATTTTATTTTCATTGTTTTTCTTATTGTTGATTTTAATTAATTATCACATCACGTTAGGTGTGAACCTCAGTTTGGCCAGTCTTTTTCCAACTTCACTAGGTCTGATGAATTTTTTGAAGAATTTTCTAACACTATAATTATCCAAACAATTAAATGGATTTAAATACATGAAGCTAGTCCTTGAGCAAGACTCGAAAAGAAGATAAGTTCAACGCAGTCAGCACCCTAAAGTCCTTTAAATAATAACCTTCGATAATATTCCTGGTCATTAGGTCAGCTACGAGGAGTCGTTATCAGAACTCCAAACGAAAAATAATAATCATAGGTCCCCTAAGGTTTAATAAATTTGAGCATAGTCAGATATTTTTAATATTGGTAGAAGATATGATATGGCGATTAAAGGTGTGTGTCTGTGTTCGGTCCTAGATGCCGGTAGGTGAAAGAGTGGATAATAATATTAATTTCATATTCAAAATCATCGTTTAGATGCTATATTATCTAAACTGTATTTTTTAAAAAATATGATTAAAAATATTAAAAAAAAGTTGACATATAAAACAACTAGCTAGTATGAGTTAATTAATCAATAATGGTTTTGGATGACATTTTGGCCAATGCCTAGTTACAGTATTTTAATGGAATCGTGACAACTAAGGAACAATAATGGAGCCCCGCTAAAATTAAGCAATTACAAGGAGAGCCGTGAGAAGAATGGTTTCAACTGGAATTTTGGAACTGATCGACACGGTTAGGACCTCAGAGGCCTAAATCAACTAAAACATTACTACCTTTTATGCAAATATTCAAAACTAGGATGTTGAAAATGTTGGCCGATTAGCACCACTGTCATTATCGTGTGGATTAAATATATTAACACCTTTGTCCCGTTTAATTGGCGCTGCTTAAAATATTGAGAGAGCGTCCATACTCTGCATGCCAACTTCGAAATCCGAATCCATCTTCCTAATTTAATATATATATATATATATATATAACATCCACGATGCACCATGCATATACAGCCGACGACAACACCGTATTCAACATCAGTGTTTGGAACTTTGGAGTGATCGAATTAAATAAAATGGGAGCTGGTGGAAGAATACGCAAGCTAGCTGGCAGCACAAGGCAACTCAATGATGTAAAATTAATGGTGATGGAGCGCCAAAGATAACTGACGCAAAACAATTGGAGCTTCTCTTTAATCTTTCTAGGAAGAACAAACAATCAATGAGCATGTCTAATGGAAAACATCGTGTGGATCATGCAGAGAGGTCGTCACTCACGGTACACATAATGGATCTAAATGTCCAGCTGATAATAAGAATAACAGAGAAATTGATGGCTGCGAGTGCGAGGGTGTTTATAAAACAGGATCAATAAATTTATTAATCGTCGTTATGTGTGTTGGGGAATCCGTTGAGAGAATGATTTCACACAAACCGAGGTAAGTATGTGAGAGGAATTTTGTCTCGTCTTGCGCAAACATGATTTACAACGTTATTGCCAAACATGCACGTTGATGTTAGGTACCCAGTTGCCAGCTGTAACTTCTCTTTCTAATGTTCTGTTCGGTGATGATTATCGAGAATCTCTTTACTGGCTCTAACTTAGCCATAGGGTTATCCAACTGTATATACAAGTGATAATTGAAAGAAATTAATCAATGCATGATTTGTTATTCTATGCCCCATGGCTCATTGTTAAATCAAGTTTTCAATAATTGAGATTCAACGTTTTATAACAATATAGTTATAATATTAAATAGCAATATCTAGATTTTGTTTTTCATTAAATCGCAAGAGGAAGTGGATACAGTGATATGTGAGGGAGGAGACGTCATGATATCGTCCGTGGAGCTTGATGCGGTGGAATTGCTCGGGGGAAAAGTTCATTTCTGCGAAATCTGGGGAAAATAAAGGATTCAGACGCGATGCTTCCTCACTCAACAATCGACTTCAATTTCTTGGGCAACTTATTCCGATCGCAACCTTCAAATGGGCAACAAGATAACATCGTCATCGCCCATCGCTGTCTCCGCCGCCGACGCTTGGAAGTTGCCAGAACCATTTCAAGCCATCATCTAATAACGTATTCATGTGATGTGATCGGTGCCACAATATAACAATTTCTCGTTGCCCTTGGATTTGAAGAGCCATAAGAAGATGAATCGTTTGGGGCGTATAAATTCGCTCAAGGGGCATATATATATATATGGATGCCAGCCCTTTTGGTGTATGAAGAGGAGAAACTAGAATTACATGAAGCAAGCTCTGGTTTTACTTTTCCTGTAAATTTAACGTAGGACATGGACAAATATTGTCTACGCCATTCCTATTCCATACGAGCAAGTTTATGTGCGGTCTGTAAGTGTATGTCAAAAACAAATTAAAAGGCTCGTCTGGCTCCTAGGTGGGAGATCTAAAGTTTTGCCTCAAAACTTAAGTTTTATTTAAGTACTCACATTTTTACAAAAGTTATATTCTGGAGATAAAATATAGGTTTGAAATCTGAGTTTTGAAAAAATTATTTTCTTGTCAAATCACTCTCTCTCATAATAAATTTTATCTTTCCTCTTTTTTCTCTTTCCTACATACTTTTTGCCTTGAATTCTATAAAAAAACAATAACTTTTCAAATATAATCACCTTTCAAAACATAGATTTTACTTCGAAATCGGTAAAAGAAATTCTCCCAAAATCTATTCTTTAAAACCTAAATTTTATATTAAACTTCGTAAAAATTATTTTGAAATTTACTTCCAAATAAGCTTTAAGACAAGCAAAAGGGTCATATTTTCTTTAAAGAAGACTGAACCATGGAGTTCTCAAGCCTGAAGTATCGAAAACAAAGACGACCAAAAGAATGATATCCACGGGCGTGTGTAAGTTTATGTGGCTCTGATCGATTCTTGGAAGAGCCGTATCAGAATCAGGTCGATCGGTACAAATTATGAGGGAATCCTTTTGGCGGGCGGGGACATCATGAAACATGTGACTTGCATATCCATTCTCTTACACGTACGTGTATCCTCATTGCATATCCACAAAAAACTCACGTGCCCCAGTCTTTCTCACATCCTTACCATTTGCCATGCCAAGCAGGTGTTTCAACAGCGTCTTAGTGGACTATTATGAGCGATGACTTGGTTGAAATGATTTTATTTGACAACAGAAACTAATTGGTTTGAAATTTTCAATTTATATTATTAAAATTCTAGAGATTAAATGAATACTTAAACCAAATCCAAACAGTTCAGAAAGATTATATAATTTTACAGCGGTGAATTGATGTACAAATACCTAAGTACTCTCAGGTACCAACTCACCATACTCTGGGTTCAAAAAGTAATTCTACATGTAATTATGTTAATTAAATTAAAGATATTACACTAAATCATTAATTGCCCGATCCTCTCTTCCATAATCATCGTTAATTCAGACCCGCTTCTTCTTTCGTTAATTCAGACCCGCTTCTTCTTCGCACCCCATTGCTTCCCCAACCAACCCCTGCACCCCAAGAAAAAAAGGGGGAAATTTATCATCAGGGTCTAAGTAACCCAATTAATAAATAAAAGATCTTAAAGATGGTTAAAAATATCATCAGATCCAAATAGTGGTACGGTTGTTATTGACGGCTGAACTAACTACTGCTGCAACTTGATAGTAATTTTGTCAATCTTTAAAATATTTTATTCATTAATTCCTCTATTTGAGATATGGTGTTAAAATTCCTCCTGTTCTTCTGCCCTCTCCTCCAGGAGAGTTTTTGGTACTGTTTCAGTCAACGAGGAGACCAATTTTAACTTGGCGAATTGATACAAGCGCAAATCAAATTCCTCCTGTTCTTCTGCCCTCCCCTCCAAGAGAGTTTTTTGTACTGTTTCAGTCAACGAGGAACCCAATTTTAACTTGCCAAACTGATACAAGGGCAAATCAAATTCCTCCTGTTCTTCTGCCCTCCCTTCCAAGAGAGTTTTTGTGCTGTTTCAGTCAACGAGGAACCCAATTTTAACATGGCCTGCAGTATATAGTCAAACAAAATAAACAATATATGTCTTGTGAACTGAACTCGCCGTAACTTTTGCGTTTCGAGCCGAAACTGTTAAAAAAATCATGCTTGGGATTCATCTCTATCATGGCGTCAAGTTACTTGAAACTTTGCTGACGACTCGCTCGCAATCTACTGCGTGACCGATCGTTGAATAGTATCCCACAGTCTGATGACATGCAATAGCGTAGAATATTATTTCCGGTCAATAGTTTGACATGCTCACGTTTTCCTTCAAGAACGTTGCATGCCCGTGAATGATCTATTGCCCCATGCATACTGAATTTTTTTTTGTGTGGATCGCAACACATAATAATAGATAATTCATATAATATTCATTTATGTGACTACATACGAAGTACAGTCAATGATCGTTACTCGTTTTCCTCTTGACCTTGGAGAAGTCTAAGAGAGAACATTGCCCGATATGTTTGTGTATATATACGTGTAACTAGTTGGCAATGCACTTCATGTTTTATCTTAAGAAAGCGTTGAATGTTGGAGATACGTACGAGTTCAACAAGACAAAGCAGGAAATTTGTGGCGATGTCGATTGAAACTTTAGCTATGGCCGGAGGAAATAACGAGGAAGAATGCGAAATCAGTCATGAGGGGTTCGGTGGGAGCTATGAACAGCCACAACCACACCGCCTGGTGGCCAAAACACAGAAGATTGAGCCTAATTCTGGCGCTCAGGTTGATAACGTTCACACTTATAACTTGAGTTTGGAACTTGGCATGGACTGGATCAAAATTAAGATTCGCGAATGGGCAAAAGCTGTTGCCTCAAATAATGACAAGGAAGCTGATCAGAGACTCAATGAGATAGCTCTTATCACGTATTATCACACATAACGCCAGCAAAATGATGCGCTTCTTTTATTTATTTATGTGATTCTTATTCTTTTTATTCATTAGGCAGATGACATTCATCTCTGAGGGATCTTGATTTTGAATGTGAAAATAATATAGTCGGCATTGTTAAATTATTGCCATATATACACAGTCGATATTGTTATAAGGATTAAATTGATTTAGATTATCTGGCCAAAAAAAGGATTAGTTTAGATTAGACCATACATGTCCGTTGGCTCAGTTCAAGACACAGCATTGAAGACGCTATGGCTTGTGGGATCTTTAAAATTAAAAGAAAACCATTTGTTTGTACCAATACTTTTCTTTAATTTTTAATTTGGTACCTATATGTTTTTCTCTTAATTAATTTATTAATCTTGCTATTTTTACAATAATTAACTCTTGTAATTTTGTTCTTTTCGTGCATTTAGCCCCTGTACAAGAGATAATGCTACTAACAGAGAATAATTAAAGCAATTAATTAGGGAAAAATATACAAGTACCAAATTGAAAGTTGAAAAAGAGCATAGATACCAATAAATGATTTTTCCCGAATTAAAATTACGTAAACCATAACAGAGGACGAATGCAGGGCTACTTCCTGCTCATCATGTGATCTGGCACAATGACGGTGCTTTAAATTCTTAGTATCTGCATCTCTTGATGGACCCAATAAATAATTTCAAAAGCACTTTATGTTCGCCAAAAAGAAAAGTGGTTTCTATCATGTTTATTGTTTGGATTTCGATCAAGCTCAAGAAAAAAAACAAATTAAAATCATATTTAGTGGTCTAAATTTATGAGCGAGCGTACAAATACACAAACGTATATGTATTTATTTATTATTTTAGACCCTTACATTCGCTGTGCTTTCATTATTTTTTTTCCAGTTGCAAATGATGAGAAAATATGTATCACGTCATTCATACTCTACCCAACGAAATGTTTCAAGTATCCCCTATTGTGAATATCATATTATATAAATTCCTCTTAATTATTTATCTTTTTTCATAATTAATATCTATTATAATAAGTTATAGAATAAGAGAAATAATTGGGAGCAATTTACGACATATAGAATCCACCGTAAGATGACAAGCTACCTAAAGATATCCTAATGCTTATCAAGGAAACTAAGCCCCCTCAACAGCAGGATGGACAAGATGAGATGGTTTGGAAATGGGACAAGCGGTTCACTGTCAGTTCTGCTTATAATCTTATAATGCAGGACCATTGGGGTGAGGAGAGCAAGTCATGGAACCTAGTTTGGGATTGGATGGGGCCACAGAGAGTTCGAACTTTTTTATGGCTAGCTCTCAAGCAAAGACTCCTCACTAACAAGGAAAGAGTGAGAAGACATATGGCATCGGATGCCACTTGCATGATCTGCGGGAATGCACCTGAAGATATTGACCATGTACTGAGAAAATGTTTGCTGGCTAAGGCTTGCTGGTCCCTGGTTGTTACTCCCCAGATCCTAGCGAGCTCCAATACCATGCCCTTTACAAGCTGGCTTCTCACCAATCTTCAGGGTCAGGATAATAATCCAAGATGGTGCACTGTTTTTGGAATCCTCTGTTGGAAGCTATGGTCTGCCACGAACACTAAGATTTTCAGCAATGAGGATACGGCGGCGATACGATTAGTTAACGAAGCTTTAGCTCTAGCTGATCGTTCACTCCATGTTTCACGCTTCTGTAACTTGCTACCCACTGTTTAATATTCTTTGGGCTCTTTCTCTTCTTTGATGTTGCAAGTTTTGTTTGTTTTTCTCTGGTTTTGCCTCTGTACTTTTTCTCAGTAATAAAACTTTCCTTTCGAAAAAAAAGAGGAGGGGGGACACTTTTATGACCAATTACTGTTTTAATCCTTCAAAATAATTATGATTTTTGTGGTTCTTTACAGTAAATATAGGTACTTAAATGAAAATTTCACTAAAATTAATCTTGATGGTGTGCTGAGTTAAGACTTGGAATTTTACGAACAAAATTTGCCAGGTCAAACTTGTAACATTAAATATTCTGATATTAATATTAAAAGTGGCGCAGGAGACACATATTGCAACTTCAACCCAGATATCTGATATCTAGCTCTTAAAATGGCATTTCGCCCTTCTCTTGCACTCGTGATTAGATTAAGTGATTAACTCAAGTAAAACGAACCCGTCAATATCTGTCATTGCAACATTTTGGACCGTGGATTTCGTTGCTCACGATCTTAACTCCAAATTGGTCATATTTAAAACTGGGACTCAAACCCAGCATAGTCTTATTTTACATGCTCACCGCATTTTCATGATAGTACTGTATCTCGTGAAGGATATGGAATGACGTAATGACTGACGCAAGTTTACCCAGCATCATCAAGAACATATCGCCACGTGATCACTAAACTCCAAAGTTAGAGAAGAAGGGAAAGGATGAGGAGGGATCACAGGTTTAACGACAAAAACTCTGAACTTAAAATTTCCGTGAACTTTTTTACTCTTTTTTTTTTGTTCACATGCCTAAGAAGCCTTAGCCTATCCATATAAATGCTGCTGCTGCTTCATTACAGATCCAACATCAAGAAACATTATCGTCTTGAGTCTGTAACGAGCAACCAGAAACAAGGGAAGCAATGTCGATAGAAGCCATGGCGATGGCGGGGATGGATTACAAAGAATGTGGCATTAATTTTGAAGAGTGGGATAGACATTACAAGGAGCAGCCTCCTCTGTACTTGGAGGATGAGGTAAGTAAAAGTTCATGCGGCGATGGGGTGAACAGAGGCATCGTGGAGGTAAAACGGATAAAGGAGAAGCTGCGAGAATGGGCAAAAGTGGTCGCTTGTGAGCACGAGTGCCTCATTTCATGTGACAAACAAGAAAAGCACTCTAGTCTGTAGTTAGCGAGTGTGCTCAGGAATAAATTCTCTTATTTGGGATTTAATTGTAAATTTCCCAATAATAAATACATGTGACTTCTTGTGTTTGCATCGAGTTAGGATGCTGTGTAATTTGTAAATTTAGACTAAGCTCTGTGCGAATGCCTCCAACACCTAAGAATAATTTCAAAGGAAGCTTTCTTTTGGATGCACCGACATCTCCCTATGACACGAACAAGCATAACTTCGATGCACAGTAAGAAAAAAAATACAGATTGTGTGACTGATAGCTGACTGGCAACGCCCAAAGTCAGAACGGTAGATATTCCCTCCAATACTCTTCAGCTTTAAACCGTGCATTGCAACTAACAGTTTCATGCATTCTTCCAATTGTTCACTAACAAAAATTATATACAACAGCAACAGAGACAAAGATCTCAATAAGCATCGTTTGCAGAACATAGAAGATCACAGTGGTTTTTTCCCCTTTTGCTTGTTTACAGTTGGAATAAAATGACTGTTGCATTTCCCACCAAGCTAACCTGTCAAAAACACATATTATAAAACAAGAAATATGGCTGGTTCCAGTTTATTGGTCACCGCATCATCTCCCACCAGACAACTCAATGGCATCTTGGTTATAAACTGAATCTTCTCCCCAGTCAAACCTTCTTTGCAGTCTCTCATATTCTTGCCTCCGAGAAACCTCCACATGTTGCCATTCCTCCCACCTTTCAGCCAGCCCTTCTCCTTCTAGCATTCTAACAACCTCTGACATTGCTGGACGGTCTTCCGGTGAAGCTTGGGTGCAGAGTAATGCAACTTGTATCATCATTTCGACTTCTTTTATGTTGTAATTTTTATTAAGGTTGCAGTCGACAATAGCATCTAGACGTTTTTCCCTTTCCAGTTTCTTAACCTATAAGGCACAAAACAAAAATGGAGAACGTAACAATAAGTAAAAGCTGAAAATGGTGCATACTATCATTTAAAAAAAACGAGAAGTTTAATCGCTTATCACGTAAAGGTAAAAAGGTGACCAAAATCAAGTATTGTATTTGCTAAAATGTGATGAAACTATATTTTATTTTTCCACATTCACAAGCATGCAAGGGTAAATTATAACAATCTCAACTAGATGTGTAAATGCCCTTCCTAACCTATAACATGCAAGAGAAGCGATGGCGCATTACTTTCAACAATAGACAACAGTGGAAGTTGACAACACATTATTGCTTGAAATGAGCAACCTGTTTATGTCGCCCATTTCTGTCCCTAAACACCAACAAAGACATATACACGTATGTATGTGCAAGCATGAATGTATTAAAGTGAATGGAAAATCTAGAACAGTGCAGAAGTAGACATCACCATGGCACCCAAAGACATGCAGTACTACCAAAGGTGTTAAACAATTAAGAAATGAACACAAAAACAAATAGCTGCAAACAAGGAAACCATAACATCGAAATCCTCACATGGTCAAGTAATAACACGTCATCTTCCTCTTCCAGACGTGAAAAGTCAATTGCCCGTTGACCAGT
>JANTPZ010091412.1:0-35559 GCA_025593235.1 Vachellia pachyceras
CCAGTATTTTTAAAAATTCCTGCCAAAAATTACTAATAAAGATGGGATCCCTATCACTTATCAATTCAACCGGAGCACCATGCAACTTATAAATGAAATCCATAAAAGTTTGAGCTAAAATAGATGCTGAAAAAGGGTGTGAAAGAGCAATGAAATGAGCATACTTAGATAATCTATCAATCACAACCCATATAGTATCCTTACCATTAGACTTAGGCAATCCCTCAATAAAATCCATTGTCACACTTTCCCACACTTTACTAGGAATAGGGAGAGGTTGCAACAAACCTGGATAAGCTGAAGCATCATATTTACATCTTGCACATGTATCACAATGCTTAATATAGTCACGAACTTCATTAAACAAACCTTTCCACCAAAACAGTGATTTAATTCGTTGATAGGTCGCATGAATACCTGAATGGCCTCCTTGAGGAGAAGCATGAAGCTAGTCTAAAATTTTCAGCCTTAACCCCTCATGTTTTGCAATAACCAATCGGTTACCTTTTCTCAAGAACTCACCATCCCAAGAAAAATTTCATCATGACCTCCCAGTTGCTGAAGTTTAGCAATAAGTGCTCTTAGTGCTTCATCTGTACGCCATCCATCCTTAATTTCCAACAACAAATCAGCGGAACAAGTAAAAAGTGTAATCTGGAAAATTTCCATCTTGGGCAATCTAGAAAGGGCATCAGCAGCCTTATTATTACAGCCTTTTTATAATGAATTTCATAATCGTACCCCATCAATTTTGAGATCCAGTACATCTGAAAAGAGATCTTTAACTTCTGGTCCAGCAAATACTTGAGACTTTGCTTATCAGTTTTAATAACAAACCTCCTGCCTTCCAAGTATTGGTGCCAATGCTCCACTGCTTGAACCATAGCAAGCAATTCTTTTTCATAAATGGACAATCCTTGTTGTCTAGGACCTAAAGCCTTGCTGAAAAATGCTACGGGCTGTCCCTATTGCATCAATACAACACCTATGCCACTAGTCTCCACCACAAATGTTTTCGAAAAATGTGGAAGCACAAGAACTGGAGCTGAAACAAGAGCATTTTTTAGTTTATCAAAAGCAACAGTAGCTGCATCCCCCCATTTAAAACCATTCTTTTTGAGGAGATTAGTTAAAGGCTTGGCAATTTGCCCAAAATCTTTAATAAACCTTCTATAGTAACCTGCCAACCCTAAGAAGGACCTCACTTGTTTAACCGTATAAGGCATAGGCCATTCCAAGACAGCCTGAATTTTCTTAGGATCAGTAGAGACCCTACCATTACTGATTATATGACCCAAATACTCAACACTAGTGGCAGCAAATGTACATTTATCCTTCTTAATAAAATAGTGATGGTTATGTAAAATTTGAAGGATTTGACGTAAATGTTGAAGGTGTAAATACATACTTGAACTATAAACAAGTATATCATCAAAAAATACCAAGACAAACCTCCTCAAGTGTTCCCGGAAGATTAAGTTCATTGCCCCTTGAAATGTGGCTGGAGCATTTGTAAGACCGAATGGCATAACCAGCCATTCATAATGACCTGAATGTGTTCTAAATGCTGTTTTGGAGGCATCATCCGGAACCATTCTGATTTGGTGATAGCCAGCCTTTAGATTCAATTTAGTAAACCACCTAGCATCTTTCAATTCATCTAAGAGTTCTTCTACTAATGGAATAGGGTACTTATTCTTTACAGTGCATTTACTTAATTCCCTATAGTCACAGCACATACGCCATGTTCCATCTTTCTTCTTAGCTAATACAATAGGAGAAGCAAAAGGAGAACTACTATCTTGAATAAAACCCTTATCCAATAAACTTTGGACTTGCCTCTCAATCTCATTCTTTTGAGTAGCTGGATAGCGATAAGGCCTAATATTAATAGGATTTGTACCTTTATGAAGTACAATCCCATGATTATGACCTTCCCTGAATGGTGGCAGCTTTGCAGGTTCAGAAAAAACATTAGAAAAGTCCTGTAATACCTCCTGTATACCTGGAATCTGATCTGAATTTTCTAAACATGGTAAATGTGGTTGAGATGCTAGTTCGGTAACTGAATGAATGAGAAACAACTGCGACGTATCCTCAGTCTGATAATCCAGGTGCTGTATAACCTTACATTCTTCAGTGGTAGCCGGCTGTAGTGTACATAGATCATCTCCATACCAAAAAGTCATTGCTATCTTATCATAATTCCAGGAAGCTTGATGCACCACCCCCTTTAACCAGTGCAACCCCAAAACAATATCATAGGTTTTAATATCCATTATACGAAGATCCCATTGAAATTCCTTACCATGCATTCTCCATTTAAAGTTTTTCCAGATTCCATACACCTGTAACCTACCTCCACCAGGCTCTAATACCACTGTTAGATAGAGTGTAGAAGAAATGAGGAAAGGGGAGAGAATAGGAGAGAGGGAAAGAAGAGAGAGAGGGGGAGAAGTCACAAGTCACACTGCATTCATTCATATCATATCTGTTACAGAGTGTTAGACTTCCTCTATATAGGAAGTTAGTTATTAGTACCCCTACACTACCCTTACCTATTGTTAATTGGGCTTAGGTGTTTATTGAATTAATTACCACTTTGCCCTTCATTTATTCTGTTTACACATCACAGTGTCATTCTTTCTTTTCTACTTTTAAAATTTCCTTCTTTTTTTTTTTGTAGATTTTCCTCTCTTCTTTCCTTCAGTATTGAATTTTGTGTAACCCACCAAATACAGATAACCTACATTGGGCACAACTCACAAGTTCCTAATGTGAAGTTTGGCCAGTGCTGGACATGAGTTCATCTATATACAGAAACTGTAGACTAATAACTAACAAGTAAACTGAAAAAAAAGGGAAAATTGAAAACGCTTAACCTTAGTGGATATCTTTAACTGGAGTTTACCTTGTGTTAGTTTGCATGATTATAGTTCAAATGTGTTCATCATTTCATTCTGCATTTGAATATTTGGGTGAAAAGTTGTGATTACTGCGAAGGAATCAAATCTAATCTCATTGTTTCTTTTAATTGATTGCAGTCTTACTACCCTGAACGTCTAGCAAAGCTCTATATCCTAAACATGCCTCAGTTTTTTGTGAGAGTTTGGAAACTAATTTGCCGTTTCGTAGATAAGGCAACTCTAGAAAAGGTAAATATCAGCTGTTTAATGTTTAAAATTGATAGGATTCTGAACTATGGGAAATCTGTGAACCATGAGTTTACCCCTGAACTAAGGCACATTTGAGCATCAAGACTTTGAACTTGAACATTCATTGATGCTCTATGTCACGGCTCAATAGAAACATTATAAAAAGGTAATTTTTGTCAAGTGTTACTCTTCACAGATATCAAGGATTGATGTAATAATTTGTGGGGGTGATTGCAGATGGTAATTGTAAGTAATGAGGAGGAGAGAAGACAGTTTATAAAAGACGTCGGAGAAGATGTTCTACCAGAAGAGTACGGTGGGAGAGCAAGGCTTATAGCTCTCCAAGACGCTGTACTGCCGCCATTGCAGAATGGAACACATTGATTTCAAGGTGACTGTCATGGAGATTGGAGGGTGTTTTGGAGAGCTTGTTTCAAACTCTTTTACGTTTTACAAGACAAAACTTTCTCATATATTTATCCATATGGGACAAAATCACTTAAAATAAACTAATCCAAACACACACATATATGTATTATTTGAGGCCCCATATAGAGGCAGGCATATGGTGCTCATGTAATCTGCCAACTCAAGTCTTCAAAATAATTTACTGGTAGCAAACCGGAAGACTTACATCAGAAGTAGATAATGATGAAAAATCTAATGAATAAAGGTTCAAGAAATGTTGGGAATTAATGCTTTAATTGTATTGTTTACTTTGTACTCTTGGACTATGTAGAAGGCCACATCAATGGTTATAACGCTCCTCATTCTGTGTTTGTGCCTTATTTTTTCTCCATCCTTCTTCTCTGAGTACTCTCCTTGCATCAAGTAGCATCAGAGTCAAGTTTTTGCGATAATTATAGCTGCTCCCTTTGCTGCCTTAGAATGGTAGAAGCTAGTGGACAACCTCTGACCTCAAAATCAAGAAAAAAGATCCCAACGGAACCACCCCGTGTTTGACATCATGTTGCTGGAGCCACCGTCATGAGGCGGAGAAGCTTCATAGATATGGTCTTGGTTTATCTTACTTACCTACGTTGTTTAATTCTAATCTGTAACCTACTTCCACAATAAGGTGTTTAGAGCCATTTCTACTTTGTGTTGTCGCCCAAACTGCCAAGCTCAGGTATTAAGAATTTTAAATTATTCGTAATCTGAATTAGCAGCTGTGCTATTATTATTTTTAGTTGTGGATAAAAAATTTTAAAATGTGACTTGGAGTATAGACGGGCACGAGTATTGTATTGATGTATTGTTTTTGAAATAGGAGAGAAATAAATTTAAGAAGAAACTGAGACGTTGAACTATAAATTCTAAATCTGACAAGTGATAAGGCTTCAGGCATTAGGCCCTTGTCAATTAAATTTTGCTTCTTTAATTAGCCACAATGAATATTTAGGGCCGTTTGATACACCGGAATTGAAAATAGACATGGAGATAAATAGGGTAATGGATGTTATAAATACGTTATGTAAATGTGATTTAATTTTAAATTAAAATAAATATTTAAAATGTGTAAATATCAAAATACCCTTTAAAACTTAAAAAAAAATCTCAATTGATTGAACCTTTTGTTCGTCACCATTGAGAGCTGTCATCGTCGATTCCGATGTCCACGAACAACAATGCCCAACTTGAGCTTCAGAAAGAAACAATAAATGAGATATACTCAAATATAAAGGTTCTTATGTTGGGTGATGATTTTTAATCCTCATTTTGTCCTCATCTTTCTCATTCCCCATTCAATGTTACCGGCAAAGGTTCTTATGTTATGTCGGGTTAATGATGCGATGCAACATGACGCATCATGTTCTAATGAATTGTTACAAATTTTAAGTGGGTCAATTAAAAAAGCAAGAACCAAAAGAATTAAAGAAACATTGAACGGGGTTTGTGCGATAGGTTTTAAAAAAACAAATGCCATTTGGATTAACAAATGAGAATGAAGACTCCAAGAACGTCATTTATTTTATTTATGCTAAAAATAGACCCACAAATCATATTTTGGGCTTGGAGGGTTCAAATTAAAAGGTTTGGATTATGGGATATACATAGAATGACTTATTTAGGCTTAAATAATCACAATTTGAGCTTAAAATGTTGATTATCTTTAATTTATTTTATTTATGTGAAAATTTAAATATTGAATTAGATATGAATTAGTAGATTAGTTCGAAGATATTCTTTTGAATATCATTCTTTAATTTATCATTTTTGAATTTTTATCTTTTTAGATTGAATTTCATCTTTTTAGGATAGAATTTCAGGATGTAACATTTATAAATACTTTGTATTGCTCATTCTGGAAATCATATTGGAGATTATGAGATTAAACTTTGCATTTTGTAAGTTGCTTCTTGAGACATGATTCTCTCTAAAGTTCTTTATTGAACTAATAGCTTATCAATATTTGATCAACCTTATGGCGTCTTCCAACATTTAGGGTCCTTATTCTTCCGTGTTCAAGGGTTCAAATAGATTGTTAATCTCTGTTTACCTTTCTTGGGGTGCGTATATTTCTGATTGGCTATGAGTTCTTGAGATTTCTCCCGCCGGTCATGATTTTTTTCTAAATCTAAGCATGGAAATTGTAAAGTTCCACATCGGTTGGGAAGGAGAACGAAGCATACATTATAAGGGTGTGAATACCTTCCCCTCGTGGACACATTTTCTGAGTGCCTACGGCTGCACCCAGAGGAACAAAACCCTGCTCTTAGCTACGGCTACAAATAGGGACAATATCTACGAGGGAGGGCGTTGGGCTGTTATAAATGGTATCAGAGTCAGGCCTTCGGTCGGTGTGCCAGCGAGGACGCTGGGCCCCTATGGGGTGGATGTAAAGTCCCACATCGGTTGGGAAGGAGAACGAAACATGCCTTATAAGGGTGTGGATACCTTCCCCTCGTGGACGTGTTTCTAGGTGGCTACGGCTGCACCCAGAGGAATAAAACCCTACTCTTAGCTATGGCTGCAAACATGGACAATATCAACGAGGGAGTGCGCTAGATTGTTTGTTACAGAAATCCTCATTTTTTGCTCCTCTTTCTCATTCCCCATTCAATGTTGCTGACAGCTGGTGCCTCACCTTGTGCTCCTCTTTGTCCTTAGCAACAATGGCATTGTCTTTGCCGATCGAAGATAGGATGTGAGCAGAAGAACGGATTGTGGGAGAGGAACGAAGGATCTAGGAGTCAGTTCTGGTAAGTTGGTCTGGCTCTTATGCTCTCCCATTGCCAAGGTTATGCTTGCTGAAGATATGGCTAGGTTGTGCTCGCCAGGCCATTACATTAATGTAAATCTAATTAGAAGTTTATACCGATGGATATTGGATCTGACAGAATAAATTTGTTCTTCACATTTTGATGAATCAATGTTTAAATTTTCATTTGAAGAAGTACCTACATTTAATGTATGATAGTATCTTAAATTAGATTATTTTCAATAAGAGAATACGTGGAGTTAGAAAAGACATCTAATTAGAGCCAGAGGGGTCCATTAAATGAGTTTTTAAAATACGAATTTGGGACACATACAAGTGACCAAAACTAAGCAGTAATACGTTGAACGAAATTGTAGACACCTTTTCCACCCATGTCAGTCAAGCAATTGGTACAAAAGGTGAAGTTCATCCACCCATGAATTGGGTGAATCATGCCTCATTTTGTTTTATATGTTTGAACTTAAATGGTGAAATAAACCAATGGTCCCATTCCCATTGAAAAGAGGTTTTCATATCCGGTGGCAAACAATGTTTTAAAGCTAACAATGTTTTAAATGAGATTATCTCTTATATGTGCCTAAAAATGGTGAACTGAGAAAATAGTAAAAAAAATTCTTGTTTAAAAACTTTACTGGTTGAATGAATTGATATATTTTTATATATAACAAATATTGATAGTATGTACTATGTAGTTTCTCATAGACAAAAAAGTATATATTGGTACTCCAATTCATATCCTTTTCACTTATAAAATTTTGAGAGAATTACTATAATGTCTTCAGGAATGAATATAATCATAAAAAAAATTTACAACTGGTAAGCATTATGAAACAATAAGTTTTGATACAGGATACATGTGTTTATAAAAAATGGTGAACCAATTGAGAAAATAATTGAAAAGTGTATGTTTAAAAATTGCATTGACCAAGAGAACATAATATGTAATATGTTTTTATACACAAAAAATAATGACTTTACGTAGAATTTCATAGATAAAAAGTATTGTTACTCCAATTAGTATTCTTTTCCCAATAACAAAAAAAATATAATCACTAACAAATTTTACAAGAAATGAACATTATGCAATGATAAGCTCTAATGATAAGTTCTAATGTGAAAAATGATAATATTCCATGCCACTCACTAGTTATTGAAATATTTTTTGTGATTATATTCTATTCTTGAGACATCATAGTATTCCTCCCTAAAATTTTGAAGATAATAACCTCATAAGATAGTTCTTAATCACCATCTCAATTTACACTTTAAATTGTATGTAAATACACTTCTCAGCCTCTTAACACTTTCAACATGTTTTAAATTGAAAAAAAATATATTAAATCTCATTAACTCCACTTAAAATTCAATAATTTTCCAACTCCACTCCTGTGCAATATATACACACACTTTAATAAGAAATCCAATAAAATAACAATCAAAAGAACAATGCATTACATTCATGTAATAAACAATTTAATTAAATGACTTATATAAAAAAATTTCTTTACCCTATAATTATAAATAGGAATAGATGTTTAATTCTTTAAACTTTTTTCATTTTGCCTTAAATAGTTCTCTAAGCTTGCCATGAATAATTAATGTTGGCTTTGTACATAGAGTGCGTGTTTGGGAAGTGATTCCTAATCACGTTGTATGCAAGTCAAGATAAAACTCTTCTTATATATTTACTTCAGAATTCAAAAATCGTTCTCCCAATGAATTTTTAAACATGCACAAAAGCATGGTGATATATGATTATTGAAGGAGTTATGGAAATTGAAAAATTTTGTCCATTTTGGCTTTTCCTACTGAACACAGAACTGCGAGTTTTGCTTATTGAATCTGCCAAAATTGGATTCTTTCTCCCATGGGATTCTTTCTCCCCTCACTCAATCTTTTGCTTTCTTTTTTATATCATGAACACACACATATACATACAAACACATTATAAAATAAAGTTTATTAATCTAACACTATAACTCGTGCATGAGCTCTGTCTGACCAACTACGTACAAGCATTTACTACATGTAGAAACAAAATTAGTCTTTCTTAAAAAAGGTTAGTCCAACTGTGAGTATATAGTTTGCTTGTAACCAAAAGATTGAGTTTAAATATTGTTATCAATACAAGGATTTTGTTGATAAATAATATATAAATACTTCTGTAAATTTTCTGGTTGTGAGGACTCACCCAAACTAAGCCTTACAAAAAAAATTAAAAAAACATAAAAGAATAGGATATACATCAAGTTACCAACATGCATTAATCTTAGTAATAGATGCTTTGGCCACTTAAGTATGACCTTGCAACTTAATGGTATGGAAGCTCTCCTATAAATAAGATTTGTTTTTAAATAGAAATCGATAGCAGTAACTTAAAAGAAAAAAGCAAATATACACGACTCTAATTAACTTCCCTCATCAATCTCTGCCTCTTGAAAAGAAGATATCGGTCGATCAAAGATACAAAAACTATCCTCCATACCATGAGAGGACTTAAGCTAAATAATCTGCAAAATGTAACCACAACTTCTCAATCCGTATGTAAAAGTAACCTTGTATTGCCAACATCACTAAAGGGATGAGATTCATCACACCTCCTTACAATCAAGTTGATGGCCTCAATGCAATCCGATAACTATTCCAACATAACCGTAAGCTTCTAAAATTTCCAGAATTTCAGCAATAGCTGGAGAAACATTTCGGAGCTTACAAATGGGCCCACATGACTCGGCCGCATCCACCACCACCATTAGTGAACACAGCCATTCACTTCAACTGTGTAAACGTAGCGCCTTGGACCCTACCAGAACTTGCTCCAATTCATGTTTGATTGAGGAGATCACGTACATTATTTTCCTACAAGATCCATATCTTAAATGAGAGGTTTCAAGTTAGAAGTCTAGAACATGCTCCATCTAAATCAAAAAAACAAAAAGAATAAGCTCGCTTTCTCATTCAAGATACTGAATAAGCTGGTGGCCACTTCTTCCACCATGTGCGATTGCATTTAACCAAAAACATAACCTTCGTCACAACCCTGATCACCAAGCTAAGAAAAAAAACCACAATCATGGTTAAATCTTGTCACTGATTCATCAGTTTCTTCGAGACATGCATGCATGAATCCCGATAAATCGTTTATTAACTTCTTGAGCAGCCCTATCATCAGTACCTACATATCTACTATTTTAATTCCTTTCCTCGTGAGACTTCTTGTAACTACATACAATCCAGCCCAAAAAAAATCAGCATTTACATGCAGGCGCACACACACATATCAGTATAATTTCTTCCCAAAAATAAGTGCAATATTTCTAAATATAGACTCATAACCTATCCAATACAAGTGAATGAGTTCCAGTTTATTAATTATGCATGCCAGCACGTTCAATCAATATAGCTGGATTACAGTTGAACCAACAAAGTTTTTAAGTATTGCGTCCACTGTCAACGATAGATAACAATGACGGTTAAATTTAATATAAGGGGTTGAGTCTTATAATCTAACAAACTAAAGTTCAAATTTTCACTGAGATGAGTACTCACATTTAGTAACAGAAAATGTCTTAAATATGATTAATGAGGATATATGTGTTTAAAAAAATTTAAAGACAATGCTTTGCTGGAGAAGAAATGGGAAGTAACTAGGAATCAGCGTTTCACTTCGTTTCTGGTTGGGAAATTATAGAATGATGTAAAAAAAATGAGACAAGAAGTAAATAATATACAACAATGAAACAAAAGTAGTCAAAAAGGGGAATATGAGAGTAGAGAGAAAGGGAACGCAGAAAATGCCAAAAAGAGTTGCAGGTTTGCAAGTACTTTGAAAGCTACTTTAATCGTGACACTAAACCTTGACAAGTTCCTTTCGTCGCGATAAAGCCCATGCATGCACAGTACTTCACAGTACATTGCTTTCACCTTTTTTTCGTTTCCCAAGCACATCATGTTCATTCAGACACACACACACACATTTGAACACTTATATTCATACTGATTTTTTCACCGTAAGTAAGCAACTTCATTAACAACAGCGACAAATAAAAAAGGAACGTACGTACATCTTGATAGCTACTGCTACACTTCACTTGCACCAAGAACCATAATAGTGACTTCTTTTATCTGATGAGAGATTTATCTGTATTTTAGTAATCATTCATTAAATTATTTCTGCACATATGTCTCTGCTTATATATATCTGTGTGTGTGGGTTTATCAATGAGGGCTTGTGTGTGTGTTTGCGTAAGAGAGAGACATAATGGAGGGTCGTCGAATTGGTGAAGATCAGTATGAAAATGGGAGAGAAAATGAGGGAGAGAAACTAACAAAGGACGATGATGTTGACGACCATGAGGTTCTGAAAAAGACGATTTCAAGCCATCCTCTTTATGGTCTTCTGATTGAATCTCACTTCAACTGTTTGAAGGTATCTTCAATCTTTTCTTTCTTTCTTCGCTGATATATGATGCGCTTTCATATTCCCTTTTACTTTTCTCTTTTCATGTGTGTTTCCTGTACTGTGACTTGTGAAGATCAGCTACCATGGTGTTTATGGAAAGAACATATGCTACGTCTTTAGACCATGTACGAGTGAGAAGAGGCTATATCAAGCTAGCTTTAATGTGTATATAAAGTTATATGCCATATATGTATGGAGACACATGTATATATAGCTAGGGATAGATTGTAAAGGCCTGTGATTTGTTACCTATTACTGGGAAAGAAGACAAGACAAACATAGAGACAAACGTAGAATTTGCCAAAAAAGAATGTTCCATAAATAGAAAATATGATCTATCTTCGCTGTCACTTCAAGTATATCTTTCAGACAAGAAAAGATAACAGAACTTATTACATGTTCAACTATAAGTTTAGGCAGATTACAGTTATTGGCTAGTGAAACAGCTATCACCAGATTAGCAAGAAGCGATCCCTTGGTTTATAGTTTATGACTCAGAAATTAATTCAATTCAGAAAGCAGCTTCACTGATTGCAATTTTACTATTTATATTTCAGGCAGGGTTAGGCCAATTTGGAGACGAGTTTGATATAACAGAAGCTGCTGCATGTAATCAGAAGGCAAAAAATTCTGATGAGCTCAAAACGGCTACAACTCCAAGTTCGACAGAACTTGATCACTTCATGGTATTATTATAACCAACGGTCCAAAACCAAAGTTGAATTACTTGTTAGGTTTTAACAGCTAATTAATACACACAAAAACACACAAATTGATGACAACTTATATATATATATGTATATATATTTCTGGAGCATTAATACGTACGTTGGCATTCAATTTCAGGGAGAATTATTATGAGATCCGGAAAATATGTAATCACCACAAATCCTAATAACAAGAATTGCATGCTGCTCTCTTGTTGCTGTATGACTTTTTTTATATATTTCTTTCTTATAATCTCATGGGGAGAAATCTCAGTGATTCTCCCTAATTTTTAAGTAACTTTCAGGTTTTTAACTGCTAATACACACAGACAAATTGACACACCTGATATATATATATATATATATATGTTCATTGGGCATTAATTACGGATTCATATGTATACAGAAAGCATATTGCATGGCGCTTAGCAGCCTGAAAGAAGCCATTGAAGAACCAACAAAAGAAACAAGAGGGTTCATCAATTCAATGCACGTTGAGCTGAAGGAACTATGCAGTAACAACAGCAACAATAATAAACCACAAGATGCTGTAGAGTGCAGCAGCAAGAAGAATCTTTGACGACGATGATTGAGTTCATATATGTCATTAACTATCACCACCACACGCAATCTCTCTCTCTCTCTCTCTCTGATCTCTGTGGCCTGTGTCTCTCTGTCAGCAAGGATAGTACTTAATTTTGAGGGGATGTCAGAGTTATTGTTTACAATGTAGCTAGGTTTATGGTATCAACTTTTAAGAAGAAGCTTATTAGCTAGCTAGCTGCTTCAATATCTCACTCTCTAGGGCAATGAGCACTATTATGTATTGCACTTAATATATATCTTCTTTATATATATATATTTGTGTCGTTGGATGGCATGTCTAATTTTGTGTGTGCATTATGTTCCTGTTAAGGGATTATATTGTCAGAGCAAAAGCTGTTTATTAGCTTACTCAAACACGGAGTCCCATATATATGCCTACGATCTTTGTGCCAATTGAATTGCTGATGGCAGAGAAATCACGAATCATGAGATATACGACAAAAATGAAAATTCTCTCTCTTGCAGTGATGTGTTCTATATTTATGTATAGTAGCGATAAGGACTTGACCTCCTTTCAGAATATTTTACATTTAGGGTATAGAAGATCTTAATGCTGTTGCTATATTCTTTTATGCATTAATTGACATGATGTGTAGGCAATATAAGCACTTCTATCGCTTTCTTTTGTATGAAATTTGATGATGGTAACAACTCAAAAGGCGTATGAATAAGGACTTGTTTGAAGAAAGTTGAAAACCTATTACTGGTAATAAAATTTAAACCCTGATTAATAATCCTTATGCTTGTTTGGATTAACACTTTGAGGTACCAATCTAATTTTTCAATCATGATCTTCTAATTAATTTATGAGATAAGTATGTTAGGGGAGTTTTATATCAATTTATGTGAACGTATTGATCATAAACAAATCCGAACAAGCTAGTTACATATGAATTGTTTAGTTTATTTGCCGGATGTTTGTGTGTGTCGATGAAGACTCTCTCTCTCTCTCTCTTCTATTCGAATGTGTATTTAGTTTCCTTTTGTTTCATGTGAATCCACTGACCAATAGAAAGTTACTAGAAAGACAAAACCATGGCCTAGAAGCTCAAGCTTCATTTTTTAGCATATTGCGGAATATATCAATGAAAGAATCAAGAAAACGAGAAGAAAATACTAATAATGACAACAATTTTTTGGCACAATAACAACAATTAATCACGAGGAAGAAGACATGGATCTCAATGAATTGTTATGTATGAAATAGGAACATAATCTTTGAATAAGTCTCTCAATCGAGAGGATTTCAAGATAAAATACAATAATTTGATATACAAGTATTAGATTCAAAGAGCATTAAAGGTTTAGGTGTATCCCCATGTTAGATGTGTTCAATATCCTAAAGTATTTTTTATAAAATTTAGTTTAATTTCAAATTCCTTTACAAAATATATTAATTAATTTAAATACGTAATTATATATCAAAGGATCGTTTGACATTGTCTTTTGTTAAGAGAATCTTATTAGAAATTAAGTTATATAAAAAATAAAAATGGCTAATTAATATTAGTTCATTCAAAACGTAACAATGAACAACTACTAGAAAATTGAAAGCTCAATTGCGAAACTAAAAACTGGTGAATAATCTGAAACCTTAATTTCAATATATTTTGTAACTATAACTAATTGCAACCGAGGTGAATAATCTGAAAAATTAAAATGAATTTCAAATAATGCAATACTATTAAACTTCGAATTATAAATTAAACCTTTTCTTTTAAATTCTTACAAGCGAAGTTGATCAGTTTTAGTTTCTAAAAGCCACCATGCTTTTAATTGAAAGTGTAAAATTATTTTGATGCATAAAATGAGTAAAGAATTATAATCCTTAATTTTAAATTTATTTAAATTTGAGCTTCTTCTGTATCATAATCTCCCTAAAATATTGTCCAAAAATGTCATTTTGCCTTGAAAATATCCAAGAAGGCAAATATGTCTTTTAGTTTCAAACTTGAAAGGTGGTTGTGATTGGTGGCGAACTCGGTGCATTCTCGCTTCCCCCACTTGGTCAAGCTTTGTAGCTTAGGGCTTGTTTGAAAATCAGATTTGAAACCTAGGTTTCACAGAATTCGAGCTAAAAATTAGGTTTCACAGAATCCGAAAAGTGATTTATGTTTGAGAAGTTATAGCTTTTACGGATTCCGAGGTAAAAAAGTGGATATGAAAGAGGAAAGTAAGAAAGAGAAAGAGATAAAAAATAGAAAAGAGAAAAGAGGAAAAAGTATGAAAGAGAAAACCTAAATTTCAAACTTAGGTTTGTAACCTAGGTTTTGTATAATTGCTCTCAAACGAGCCCTTAATTGGCCCAAAGTTCTTCTTTTGGGAAAAATAAAAAATAAAAAGCTCTCTAACTTGTGCAAATAAATTTGGACTTTTTGTGAAAATAATGCGATAGATCTTTTGAAGAACTGATTAATCACACGAGAATAAAGATAGATGTCATATTCGTTATGGCGTTAAGAAATCACACTTACACAAGATGAGATAAAGCTCATCTCACATATTTATTCTGTAGAACGTAAATTACGATGAAAAAGTAATTTCCATCATTAATCCGAACAGGCACAGAATCCCATTCTACATGTCAATACCGACAAAAATGAAATTTAAAGTAAGAAGAAAATCCATCCACTTTAGAAATCTTGAAGGCTCAAATCCATCTATCTCCAAAAGGTCGGTTTAACTCTAATTATTTATCATTTATCCTCATTTTTTTAGTAGCTCCAAATTCATTATATTTCGTATACATGCTTTTAATAAAATGATACATGTATTAAAAAAATAGTGACATTGATTTTTTTTAAAGAAAAGTAAATCAAGAATAATTTCTATAAGAGAATTGAAAATAATTCCCCCATTCAAAATTTTGTTGATGATAATAATCTAAATCACAGGTTTGGTACATTTATTGAGCACATACTTTATGTGTATAAAAATTATTAAGTCCTTCTCTTACTAAAAAAAATTCAATGAAAGACTTTATTCCCAATTTTTTTCCTAAGAAAATCCATTATAAACTAAGAAAACCATTTACAGAGACCATGAAAATATCAATCATAAGGGCATGCTTTTTGTTATCTGTGTCTCATTCAGATAAAATAAGTCACTCTTATACATTTCATGAGGCATTTCCATCCCTTGACTAGGGGAGACTCATATCTTATTTAAAAATACCGTAGATTTTAAGTAAAGAAAAGAAATACAAAAATTATAAAAATTCACTTGCATATATTAAACTTAAATATTTATAGATAAAATTTTACAATTTCTATTTACAAGTAAAATTTTCGCATTTAAAAATTATTTGTATTATATGATTTAAATTTTTAAAATTTGAACTAATGAAATTGTTGGTAATTTTGGCCAAAAAAACAGAGAGAAACTTTGTGTAATTAATTTTTACCTACAATTCTTTAGTATTTGTTGATTTTTTTATTTCTCATTAATTTAAACTGAGTCTTGCAACTAACCCCAAAAAGGCCAAACCAGAAGCGAAATTGCCCAGGGCTCAAGTCATCGACATATTCCAAGTCTTTAAACCGCCCTCCTCCAGCAACAGCGTCACACGCGAAATTTCCATCCCATCGCTTCACGCTGTTCTGGTCCTTTACTCATATCTCTACAAAAGCAAGTGAAAGACCAGGACCTTGTTTGCTCCTTGGGTCGAGGGAATTCAGGTGAAGCCGACTGATTTTTGCGCGGAATTGGGATTTTCTTTGGTGGGAATTTGTCGAAAAGGATGGTAAAATCGTCAGATAATGGTTTTGGTTCTGTGGCGCCTTTCCTGAAAAAATGTTACGAGATGGTGGACGATGAGTCGACTGACTCACTAATATCCTGGAGCAAAAGCAATGACAGCTTTATCATCTGGGACATGACTGAGTTCTCTGTGCGTTTGCTTCCCAAGTATTTCAAGCACAACAATTTCTCCAGCTTCATCAGGCAACTCAATATTTATGTGGGTATCTTCTTCTTTCATCTTTCCTTTTTTAGTTGCTTGGTCCTTTGTTTTGAAAACTCGAGTTTCGGATTGTTCTGTTTTGTTGAATCTCTTATATATTTTGTGTATATATTGCTTAATCAGGTCTTATGAAATACCGATGCTTAAAAAATGAGCCATATATGTATAGTGCCTATAAGCATCCAACACTCAGTATCATATGTGACACAACGCTTCAAATTCCTCTATCTGTAACAGTGTCAGTGTATTATGCTTCGGAGACTAGGACAAACTGGGTTTTTATGATCGTTTTGGCGATATTCATGCTGTGATTTCCGTGGGTTTTTAGTTTTTACTGCAAAGTTCTAACTAGTTCCTGGTTTCCATAGCGGAGGAAGCTCGCGTTTTTCCCGATATAGAGAAAACCTCAAGCCTTTCAGACCTTAGCATCGAAATGATGTCCATCACCTGACCCTAGGTGATGTAGAATATTCTTGATACCCATTGATGATGCCTGGGGATGGTGAACGATTTATATTTATTTTTGAAATATTAGTTTTTCCTGGGGATGCTCCGTCCCCTGACCCGAGATTTTATGTTACAAGAATTGTCGTCAGCTCTGGAAATGTCACAAACTCAACAAGACACCGTGAAATGGACAAATTGAAAATATAGCACATGACATGTTTGCTGGTTGAGATGCTGGGGCATTTTTTTTTAATGTGGATAATGAATTATATTGTTATTCTTCTGTTACAATATGGTTCTGGGGAATCATGGGATGCAAGGGCACTCCCATAGGAAAGGATGAATATTTTGGAACCTTGAGATTTTTACTTCATCTTGATATGACTGGAAAGTAGCATTAGTAAGTAGAAACGTACCTTTTCCCTAACTTGGCAGCCGTGTTTAGCAAAGTCTATTATGAATATTCTGGCCACATTGGCAGATTTAATTATTTTTTTTGAGTCATATATGTACTCAAACCATAAGATAGTTGTTGTTGTTCCACTTCTTGTATGCAGGGTTTTAATTTTTGCTTTTCCCTTGCTGTACCTAGATTTAATTAACCTTTTGAAGACTACCCGGAATTGACATTGGGTGAAAGATTTGGATTTTTTAAGAGTCTCTTTTTCTTTCTTTGATGCAATAAAGTTTCTCTTGGAGAATATGCCCACTGTTGTGTTCTGTACTTTGGTTGTAAAATAAGGTCTGCTGTTATTGTCCATTAGTTCATGGTATTATACATTGGCCCCGGAGAGGATTGTCAAACCAGGGTAGATAATGATTTAGTAGTGTAGTATTGTCTCGTGGTATTGTCAAAAACTTTCGGCCTTCCTGTTTAGACATCATTTTTGTTTGAAATATGGGCTTGTGAGGATTTGACTTGTTAGTCTAGGTCTGTTGCAGTTTGGATTGCATGGGGTATGGAAAAAATTCCATCATGGATAATTCATAATTTATAGAGATAAACTCTCCTTAGCTTCCCACTTATTCTTCAAATATAGGTCAACCTATTTGTTCTATGTCAAACAGCCATTGTGATGCTTGGTGAATCTTCATATGAAGCTAGATCGATCACTATGATGATGTGCGCCTCTTGTGAATTGCTAATCTAACCCTAGCTTGATTGCTTCTAATACAGAGCATACAAATTAGACCATTTCGTTGGCAAATCCTTGTCCTTTCACTGTGGTCGGTTATTTCTTATCGGTTCAGCTTAGGGGCTAGGATAACTTTTTAGTCTCAGTAATTTGCTAGTTTATAGAGTTGTCCAATTCATGGTGAAAAAATTGACGTGATGTGAGTGACTCATTTACAATCTGGAAAAACAAGTGTGCCAATTGTGGAATATCAGATCCCGATTATAGCAGGAATAAATTATTTAACCTGATTCAAGTTGCTACTTGCTACCATAAAGCTGAACAACTTTTGGTGTGAAATCATCCAGTCATCGCTTAGTTATTTTGTTCTACTGATTGTTACTAATGTGAAGGATCACATCGCCTAATATCAATAGTTCAGAACATTGCATCAGTTACAAGGAATTTCAGAGTTTTTAGAATATCATTACAAAGATTTATGTATACTTGAAGATTTTGCAATCAATTTCCACTCATATACCCATCTTCTGTGTATTGCTGATAGTTATTTTTAATCATGTGTACGTGAATGCTAGAAGATTGATTCATTTTATTCATAGTGTTTGTTCTCTACTTGTAATAAAATCAACATTAACAAACTTAACTCCTTTTTTCAGAAAGGGTACAAAAATCACTCCTTTAACCTTACAAGTATTTTCATGCACCTCCAACTTCCAACTTGGAACTTATTACCTTGACAGATGTTGTGAAATCAAATGAATGGATAATTGTTCACTTAACTTGATCATGATATGGTATAAAAGCATAAGATGAATAGTTTTAAATCAAATGAATGGATAATCTTTCACGCACTATCAATAATCCATGTTGGTTTTCCTTTTGCTTACTGACCTATTTACTTGAGGATCTCATAAATATTTTTACTATTTGTATGCGAGTTAATTCTTGTATGATTTTAAAAGTCAGTGATATCTAACTGTAAGAACTATCAGGGTTTCAGGAAAACTGATACAGATCGCTGGGAATTTGCAAATGATGACTTTATTAGAGGTCAAAAGCATTTACTGAAGAATATATTGAGAAGAAAACATCCACATATTGCAGATCAGCGAAAGCCATCACAGCAGCAAGAGAATCGCGATGTGCCTTCTCAAGAAGTTAAAAACTATGACCTATGGAAAGAAGTTGAGAATTTGAAAACTGATAAAAATGCACTTACACAGGAGTTGGTTAAACTTAGGCAGCACCAGGAATCATCTAAGAACAAGATGCTGCTCCTGACCAATCGGCTTCGAGGAATGGAGAAGAATCAGCAACAGATGTTATCATTCTTAGTGATGGCCATGCAAATTCCTGGTTTTATGGTTCAGCTGCTTCAGCCCAAGGAAAACTGTTGGCATACGACTGAGACAAGCAATATGTTGGAACACAATGTAGAAGATGTTCAACCGGTTGCTTCTGATGGGATGATAATGAAGTATCAACCACCCTTGAGTGAAAAATTGAAGCCTGTAGTTACCCCACCTCGTGTTTCAGATGAGCAACTGGAACCCAATCTCTGTACAGATGGGTTGAAAGATTATTTCATCAATTCTGACTTCTTGAAAGTACTCATGGATGAAAAAATGTGTCAAATAGATCATCATTCTCCATTTATTCTACCAGATACACCCGATGATAACTCCTGGGAACAGCTTCTTTTAGGCAGTCCCTTCACCGAAAATGAAGACTTGAATCCAGAAAATGACAAGCCCACCGACAATGAGATGGAGATCGAGCCTGCTATATGCGAAACGCTGTTTGATAAATTCCAAGATTGCGTGGGATTGATTCCAGAATCGGACAAAGCTCAGAAGACTGGATTGGAACGATCTGCTAATGGTGTTCATTTGGAGAAGCTGCAGAGTTTGGAATCTCTAACTGAGCAAATAGAACTTTTGGCTTCTGAAGCAAATGAGGAATAGAGAAATAAACATTTAGCGCCTGACAATTTTTGGTTATCTACATAAAAAGTATTGTATTTAGATATGATGAAAGAATGCCCACTTCCGCCTTTCTCCCGTTGGTTTGGTCTTTCATTTAAAACCAGTGAGTCTGCTACTCATTCACATGTTTAGATATATAACTGCAGAGAGATATATAGACAAGCACACACAAAATGTAACAGGATTTCTTTCAAGAAACTATTTGTAAATCCAAATTCTATGGGGGGATTAATGCTCATTTTGGTCATCCGACAGATCTTTGGCGTCTTGATAATGTGGACAAGTACAGGGAGGAATTACATGGTAATGCTGTTATCAGGAATTTGTTTTGAATGTTCTGCAGTTAAATCTTTATGTTGACTTTGAGAAAAATACTATGCAAGGAGCTGTATTCATCGTGCAACTCCAAGCACCGGCCCATGCCTTCGCAAATATTTCATTACTTTAATGCCTCATTCCTTATGAATCCCTATGATGCCGGTTTTTTGTTTTGGTAGCCTAACGGAAATCAAGCATCTCTCTTAATGCCTTTTTCAATATGAGGTTGAGTTTATATCCTCCATACAGCATTTTAAACTTCTAGTTTGTCAATATTTCAGTCTTGGGCGTCTCAGGTGTCATACAAAGCCTGGAGAATGAGCTGTACTACTACTTATAATTTATGAATAATATAATTGTATGCGCGTGTAATTTTGATGATAATGATGATTTTAGTGCGGGATATACCTCATTAGTCTCGTTAGGTAGCCAGAAATCGAATGGAATGAAAGTAAAAGAAATGAATTCATGTAAGATATGCAATGATGAATAAAGAACAGTAACTGTTCAGTATGAATACTTCTCTTCATATAATGGTGGCTTCGTTTCAAGTGGTTTCTTCTGCTCTTGGATTGGTTTGCGATGAAAATAACAACTATTCTACTTAATATAATAGTTACCTAAACCATTTATAACTAATTTATTAATATTAGAAAAATCAGTTAACTTAGTTATTTATAACAAATATAAATTGATTTATCTTAAATGCTTTTTAACATCATGTGCACGGCGAGTAGCTGTTAATCAAACCCCCCTGAAATGTGGAGATGGGTTGAAGTGATGAACAAATAATGGAAGATAAGAAGAGATTAAGTTTGAAAATGAGTAGATTAAGGAGGAGGAGGAGGAGGAGGATGAGAGAGAGAGAGTGAAGTCTATATGGTTTAATTTACAGAGAACCTATGTTTTTAAGACCAAGAACAACGCCAACACCGATGATGTGGCCGACGGTGCCGCAGGCCAAGGTGTCGGCAAGGGTGAAGCCGGCGGGGTCACCAGTCTGCAGGCCGGAGTCCCTCACTTCAAGCTTAAGCCCCGCCGTGGCCTTTCTGTTTGCTGATGGAGCCAACCCAAACCTTCCCGCAAACAACATCAAGCTTGTTTTTTTTTTTTTTTGATACAAAACATCAAGCTTGTTGATGCCACCATTATCTGCTCATCCACAACTCACACATCAATATATCTCACCATAAAATTCACATTTAACAAGCTTCAATTTTTTTGGTTCAGATCCATCGAGTTAGTACTCAGTATGAGCAATTTTTACAGTAACACGTGCATCTGAAACTAATTTTCCAAGCATCTAGCCATATCATACAATATTTTTCCAATAGAACTCAATATTTTTTTTTGTTCAACTTTGACACCAAAGTATTTTTCTCAGTAGCAATCAACATCATAAATTTAATATATTGGATCTTTTTGCTATACCGTTATTATAAAAGCACGTTTATACAATTCATAATAAAACTCTCTTCCCATGTTTACTTCGTAAATCGTGAATCATATTGAAAAAATAATTTCCACCACTAATCCAGACTCGCTTACTCTATTATATGATACTAGATGTACCAAAAATTAGTTTAAAATACTAACAGAAAATTTTTTAGATGTTGAAGGCACTAAGAATTAATTTAGGATATAATGTGTTAATTGAAAAAAATGATTGAGGGTGCAAGTTAAGACTAAATCTTTTATGAAATTAATTTGTACGAATCTAGGACACCATGAAACAATAGCTAGACTGAACTTGTAAAGAAAGCATGCAGGTCAACATGTCACCATACTTTCACTCAATACCTCGAGGCATTGAATCCATGGGACTTTCTTCCACATACTATTATAGGGTAAATACAAAATGACCAGTAATGACAGTGATTAATTACTGGGCAAAAAAAAAAAAGATAGTGATTGATTAAGTTGGTTAAATAAAAGGAGAAGGAAGGTAGTAACCAGATTGGTGGGGGAACCAATGAAGTCGCAGCGAGCTCCCTGTTCCTTCCTCCTCATGGGCACAGCAACCTGCAAACAAGTTTCTCCATTCATTATCTGTATCCACAACTTCAAATTCTAAACACTCTGATTATATTCTTAGCACTATCCAAAATTATTAGTTCACGAAGAAGTCCATCACAATCTGATCAGATATGCAAAAAGAAGAACAGAAAGAAGAGGGAAACGAACCAGGTTGTGAACTGGAGCAGCAGAGACTTGGGGTCTGAGACCACTGAACTGAGGAAGAGAAGTCATCACTGAGGACGCCATTGTTGAAATCGCTCTCTCTCTCTCTCTCTCTGCAACTTTGTTTGGTGATGATGAGGATGAGGGGAGTTTTGTTTTTTGTTGGGGAGAGGTTGGTGTTTGGGCAGAGTTTTATTGCGAAGGGAGCCACATGACTACATCTACATGAGCGATTTGTGGCTTCGGGTGGGTGACAGTTTGGATAGAGATAGATACTGAACTCTGACGTGGCACTCTTTTACTGGTGCATTCAATGGATGGGATCTTGAGCTCTGCAGTGTGGTGCTTCATTCCAAGAGAAATCATTCCAAAGCAAACAAAATGTTGCTGTTCAGTTGACACGTCAGCACCTTCCCGCTTTCCTTAGGATTTCAGATTCCACGCCATCACTTTCCGTTCCCTCATGATAAATTTACTCCGGATAAATTAATTAAAGAATGAGATCTATTATTAAACTTTTATAGAAGTTTAATTGTGCATGTTCAATTATATATTACAGAAGCTCAATTATATTTTATGAAATATTTCTTTTTACAATTAATTTTTTAATTGAGACTTATCTCCAATTCTCCCTACTTTCTATCCTCATTGTGTGTGTTTGGAAAATTGTTAGGAGAAATGATTTTACAGATTCCGAAAAGAATTTACGGATTTTGAGATACTTTTTACAGATTTCAAAATAATTTTTACAGATTTTAAGATATTTTTTATCTTGACTTATATGTACTGTCTGGGAAAAAGATTAATGTTTTAAATTGAGGTCAACTCAAAATTAGACCTATCATAATTAAAATATGCAAAAAAATATTTATGTATAGCTGTGAGAAGAGTATAATGTCTAAATATAAAAAGTATTTATTAGTAAGTAAATAGATTATTCATTTATAAACTAGATATGATCCAACAAAAAAGAGTTATTAAAATATAAATTTGATGGAGTACTATTTTTTTTTGTTAAAATAAAAATGATGTAATTAAATCCAAACAGGTCAATCCATTTAAATCTGGAGATTTCTTTCGAAAATTATGTTAAAATTAATGATCAAATAATTGACAATTGAACTAAAGTATAAAGTAGCTTCTGTTTAAAAATATGTCTAAAGCTTTTAATTCAACAACAATGTATGCATAATTTACATCAAAATTTGGTGTCACCTGATGCATTTATGTTGTTTCAATTCTACTACATATTTCTTTTTTTTGGGTGAAAATTCTACTACATATTTCGTATTCGTGTGATTATCCATCGTGGATTCTCACACGTGTTAACTTATCAACCCCTATTAAAAATTATATATTAGGCTAAAGTTTGGTTGATTGATGACCAATAGTTTCCCTTGTCCTAAATGATTTAATAATGAATAAATTAAAATATGTTTTAGTAATTTTAATACAAATTGAATAGTAAATTAGAATTAGACTAAGTGTTCGTTTGGATCACTGAAAATCAACCAACGGAAATAGAAAGTTACCATTTTTCTAATGAGGATAGATATATGTTTAGCAAATCTTTCAAAAATGTCAAATTTTGACCGTAGCCAATTGTTCATTGTATAAAGGAAAATAGATTTCCATCAAAATTGATGGGAACTGATTTTCAATCACATTTAAAAAAATGTTAAAGACCACGTTACCTTTAGTTTTTTTTTCTGCTTCAATATTTAATTCATCTTCTTCTTTATCTTAGACGCATGCAGAGTTTTAGAAGTAAATTATTTTAACCATATGCGAGTGATGAGTAACTTTTATACCATATGTAAGTTTCATTAGCTTCTTGCTTCAGACTTTGCTTTAACCAGAATTCTTGAAGTTGCCTTTCATTATGTTAAAATTGTTTAAAATTTTGGTAACATTGACTAGATGCAAAATAAAATTAGCTAATAATTAAAAGTAAAGTTATTTAAATTTCAAATAATAATGAAGTGCCCATTATGTGCATATGGTTAAAGATATAAAATTAAGTAATCTTCCAATGAATTTGACTGTGCACATTATGGGTAAGTCATAGTTATTTAGAAAGCTATTTAAATTTTGTTAATATATATGTATATTTGTTAGCACCTTATTTTCTTTTTCAAATATATATTATGAAATGTCATTTTTAATATTTTGTTAAAAAGGATTAGATGATCACTTAAAATATTTTTCAACATATCTTATTATCATTTTAACTCAATTAAAAATGAACTTTCTAATAATTTAAAGCTTCAGATCTTTACGGCCAAAGCCCAAAATAAACTCTTGGATCCGTTTCACCTCACGTGTGGAGAATTTATGCCTGCCAATCTCCCTTCCTGGCCCCTTCCCTCTCTCTCTCTCTCTCTCTCTCTCTCTCTCGTTTTCAAGGGCCTTCTTCCGATTCTTGGGCGTCGGACCTGCTATAACTCTCGAACTCATTCCCTACTCTGTTTTCCCTTTAATCTCTGTGTATTGCTTTCTGTTGAAATGTCAGAAACATGCGGAGGCTGTAGATCTTGGGTGGACGACGTTTACTGGACCCATTTCAAATTCACGCATTTTGCTCAGCGTCTCCCTCCTGGTTTTGATCAACACCTTGTAAGTCTCTTGTTTTCTTCCTCTTTTTCATCTGTGAAGACGGTTTTTGAGTTATATGTAACTTCTCCCCCAGATACCTTGGCCCATTAGTTCCTTGCATTGCTTCACAGTAAATCAGAGGCCTTTTAAATTTCTTGGATCTGTATTTCTTACCTCTTTTATGATGTCTAAGTTATGAACTTTAGATCAGCTGTCATAGTACCTATAAATCTTCCATGTGCAGCCTGAAGGGATCGCTACTTTTGTTTCATTTAGTAGACTGTTATAAGTCAACTATTCAGTCATTCCTTTCCCCCCTTCTCTTCAAGGAAAAAATTGTCAGCTTTTTTGGGTTCCACCATTTTGCATGAAGCCATGAACCCTAATTTTCTCACTTTTGAGGGGGAAAGCGAAAAGGACTTTAGAAGGGAACAAATGATAGATTAAACAGCGAGTAAGTAGGTAGAAAGGAACTGAAGATGTATGAAAATTATTTGGTCCTATCTTTACAAGTATGTTCTCTGCTTGTAAAATTGTCTAATGACCATGACCCAGACAATTGCTTTTATTTACCAAAAAAAAATACGTCAGTGGGAAAAATTCTTGCATGCTTTAGGTTTTTTTGGACCCAATGTCTTTGATTGAATCTCTGCTTCAGCACTTGAGTCACACGTTTGAGGATTTTTAATCTATGTCATCGTAAGTGTAAACACTTTATGGTATGTAAAAGTTGCCGGAGTAATCAGTCAATGTGCGGAAAGCTAAATGATATACAGGAAGCGAAGCTTCTCAATCGTAGTCCTGCATTGGCCTCCTTTGGTTGAGAAAAGAGAGGGGGAAACTCCACTACACGCCCCATAATTTTTCAGGTCTTCCTCTCTTGGACTAATTGCCTATTCAATGTCTCTCTGGCGTCCTGTTACTGTGGCCAAGCTAGTACACTAGCATTATTGTAGCTACTTGCTATTGCTAGTTGTTAACTACCTTTATCAAAATGAGCCTGCATTACATAATCACTAAACCACACAAGGCCTCCTCTAGTTTCTAGTTCTAGTTTCTTTAGTAGCATGCTGTTTGAGTTTGGAAGGTCATTGAGGCTGTGGTCAATTTCTTCCAATTTCTGTGTTGGATGTCTATCATTGAGGTGACATTTCCCAGCAGCACATAGTTTCTCCTATACTCAATATGTTATTAAGCTTTGTTAAGTTCATATTGCAGGCACTTCCCAAAAGGTTTTCAGATAGCTTGAAAAGGAAATTGCCAGATAATGTGACCCTTAAAGGTCCTGGTGGCGCTGAGTTGACTGTCAGATTGTCCACTAAAGATGATACATTGCACTTCACGCATGGTTGGCAACAATTTGCACAAGATCACTTTTTGGAAGAGAATGATCTCCTGATCTTCAAGTACAATGGTGAATCACAGTTTGATGTCTTAATATTTGACCAGAAGAACTTATGTGAGAAGGTGGCTTCCTATTTTGTTCGGGAAAGCGGGCAAACAAATAATAGAAACACGGATAACTTCTTGGAAGAAGAAAATATCCCTTCTGATATCAATGTCACAGTGCCTTCGCCCAGGAAATCTGCACGTGATAGAAGTGAAAAGACTCGTAAAGCTACTGTGGAATGCACCCCTGGCCAGCCAAATAAACGTAGAGGAAGATCCAAGGGATCCGATGAGCATGCTGTAGAAATTGAATGGGTTCCTGGTAAATATATACTAAATCTGGAGCTGGGAAAGTGTTTATATTTATTAATTAAAAGCAAGGGAAAACTATTTTTCTCCTTAAACAATTTCCCACTTGCAATGTTGGTGAATCAACTTAAAAACACAATAGTTTGCTCTTCCTCTCCTGAACTACTATAATAAAAAATGATGCAGTTAACCTGGTAATAGTTTACTTGAATGTGTTGTAGTCACATGATTAATAAAAGTCAATTTTTGAGTCTTTGAAAGTCGAATGGTGCCATTTGATATAATAAATCATCAGTAGAATCAGACTTGCCATATTAAAAGTCCACTTCTCCTACCATAATTTTATTTTTCTCAAAACAAATTATAGAAGCTGACTTTGAAAGGCTCATAAGTTGACTAGTGCTTCTTACATCATTTTTAGACAGGAAAGTCACTAAATAATCAAAAGTTAATTTGTTATGACGGTTCAAGAGTTGAAGTGTTACTTTTTAAATTTCATGTACTGATTTTGTAATTATGATATGGTTCAAGAGGTCAATATAGTTTCTTTTGGAAGAATAAAGCTACAACCTTAATGATACTTGAACAAATTGGCAATGTCAGTAAGGGGGATGCTAAACCTAGACTTGACATGGCTGCTCATTGCATTAAGACAAAATAGCATCAAAAGGAAGTAGTTGCTCTTACAAGAAATTATCTTTATTTTTTATGATTGCTGCTGCTTTCTGGAACTGGAGCCTTATTTTGGTCATGTTAATTGTATTTAACAACGATGAATTAATGGTTAGATGCTGAACCTGTATTTACAAGAAATAAGGTGGTTGAAATAGTTGATGCTTCAAACCAAAAGGCTATTGTAGAGAACGCGAAAAAGAATACCCTCCAATTGGCTCAAGCAGCATGTCCCACTGATGGATTCTATGTGGTCATGCGACCCTCACATGTATACGGGAAATTCTATGTGGTAAGCTTTGTTTCTCATTTCCTATTCCCTAGTTGAATGTCCTCTCTATTTGTTCTCTGGCATCCTTTTGCGTTATATCCTTAATGAATTTGGTTCTTTACCTAAACTTGAGAAAATGACAGTTCGATTTCTGAGGGAGATGGTGTGTTTTTGTGACCCTGTCCCTGTGGAATGGCAGATCCTATTTAATTGGAAAACCTCACCTCGTAATTGGGTTTGACATGCATCTCTCTCAATGTAGTGATGAATTTTTCAAGAAATCTTTTCAATTATTTTCTATTTAATAGAATATGGATATATTAGAGTTCTTTGTTGTTGGGTTTGAAGACATAATAGAGAAGAAAATTTGAGGAGAGAAAGAGAAAGTAGGTTCCATATATATTTTCACCTTTTATGTTAGTTGCCCATGTTTTATGTTGGCTTTAACTGTATTTTTTGTTCATTATTGCTTATTAGACAATCCCTATGAAGTGGATGACGGAGCATTTACCTCCACAATCTGAAGATGTGATATTACGCATGGGAGAGACCGAATGGCTTGCCAAATACGCCTTTGAAGCCAGTCGTCGCAGCGGTGGACTCACTGGTGGGTGGAAAGAGTTTGCGGTAGAGAATAACCTGCGAGAATTTGATGTTTGTGTGTTCAACCAAGCAGATTTCGGCAAGAAGCCACTGACCTTTGACGTGAAAATATTCAGAGTTGATGTGTAGTAAGAATCCTGGACGAAGGAAAAGAAACTAACAAGGCTGTCCTTAGTCCAAATATACAAAATTCTCTATGCTCAGTTAGGCATGTCACATGGTTCTCTGGTGTCTGAATGTGTAGTTTTCTGTTTGTGTGAGAGAGGTCATCATGCAATTGCAAGCTAATGGGTAGTGATTTGGCCGCAGGCTATATTCACGTTTTTACGTGGATAGTTTTGGGTACAATGCGGTCTCTGTTGTAGATGTAATGTATCAATCAAAGCATCTAGTGCCAACTTGGCTTATCTTTCCTCTCTTGTTCCTGCTGAGACTTGCTAGCAGATCTTTTGACTTTTAGTCTTTTACCCACACACATGATTTTTTTTTTTTTTTGAGGTTTCCAAGAATGAATATAATCATAAAAAGGGTTTAATAATAAATCGGTGGGACGGAATTGTTAGCATTTGTTGTATTGAAACTTGTCATTACGAGATTTTCCTTCAATGATTACATTTTTTTTTAGACTTTTTCAGTGATTCACCTTAAAAAAGGCAAGAATTTTAGTTCAAATAACAAGGTAAGAAGGTGAGGACGGGAGGGGGAATGTGGAAATATGTACAATATTTTTGAAGGCCTAAATTCCCTATCACCTATTCGTAAAGCTCATGCGCCTCTTCAGGGTCAAAATAGGACTGAACGGATGATATTTGACGGCATGGCTTCTAAGAAAATTTGTAATAATGGAATCCGAATTTGAATCCAACACGAAACAGACCGTTTGGATTAGTGGATGAAGTTATTTTTTTAACGTAATTTACCGTTTACATGTTAACACTAACAAACAGGCCAACACATATGTATATTAAAAAAGAAAGTAATGATTACGTCCAGTTAAAGAGATAAGGTAGTAATATCAGACATATAAAAACCATAATAAATGAAATTCTTATTTTAAAAAAATGGCATGGTTTATGCAATATTATATTTTTTAAATAACAAATACGGATTATATTTTATCATTTATTAATATCGAATTTTTTTTTCTGGGGTGATACTGATGGTGAATTATGAAAGGTTGAATGCCCGAACAAAACTAACTGAAAAGAAAGAATAAACTAAACTAAAGCAGTTTCCAAGGTCCAAACCAGCTTTCTTTTACATTTGTGAAGATCCATTGGACCTCTTGGAGGTGGAACAAGATTGGCACTTTCGTGGATGTTTGTTTATTAGGAAATTTGAATTTCAGTGCATTAGAGGCACCCTTGAATTTCTCCTTTTCATCTGATAACATGTTAAGCCTTCCTTCCATTCAGTTCATTTTAAGGATTTATACTTCAATATAATAAACTATTCAACCTACCATGAACCCATATAATTATTTTAAATAAAGAATATTTGCACTTTAATATGAATTAGCTTCCTTCAACCTGTCGCGCCACTGACCAAACACATTGAGAATATAACTAGCATGAAATCCACTGAACAAACACATCTATACATATCTTAAAGCAAAGACCACAGCAGGCCTTTGCTTGACACGTGGCATTTTACATACTTCCTCACAACTGTTTTTTATGAGTACTTCTTGCAGTTTCTTATAAATTTAAATTTATACTTTTATTTTAAATTTAAATTTTATCACTTCCGCCACTTTCCCAACTAAGTTCCTATTTATATGGCATGTCCTCTTATCCCCTCAAACGTTTCCCATTATCACTTCTTACAATTTGTTTTGAATTTAAATTATTGCATATATTTAAAAACTTAAATAGTTTCCTATTTAAGTCCCAATCTATTTTAAAATTAATAAATATATTTATTAATTTATACATATTAATTTATTAAATCAATACTCTATTTTAAAAACTAATTAGTGGGCTAATAGTTTTCTGTTTAATACCATTTTCTCAACTAAGCTTTTATTTAAATTAATACATTTTGTACGCATAGTTTACTACCTCATCTTCTTTTAAACAAAGACTAAAGTAGGGAGTTTAAATATATTCAATTTTATCATCTCCTTGTATTTTCTATTTAAATACCAACATGTTTACCCGTATTATATTGTAATTCATAACTAGAGGATAAATATCTCTCTTTTATACTGTCATGTTTATTCAAGTACCACGCTTATACTTTCCTAACTAAGTTTCTATATATATGGTATGTCCTCTACTTCCCTTCAACTATTTCTCATTATCACTTCTTGCAATTTTTTTAAATTTATATTTCTATTTCTATTTTAAAAACTTAAATAGTTTCTATAATGTTATCTTTTCTACAACTCCTATTTATATTGCATGTCCTCATTAGCTGTTTAAACTTTTTGTTTTGTATGAATTTTTCCAACGTTTTATAGTCTTAAACAGCTCAAAAGTTGTAGTATAAATTGTGGACGTAGTATAAATAGTGCAAATAATCATAGTGCTAGGAACACCCACGTATACTATAAAAATATGGATGTATGAAATGAGAAGTATAACTGCAAAAGTGTTTATATCATTTTTATATTTTAAATAAAAATAGTTGTTAGTGTATGCGTTTTCAAATGCATAATAAATTGTTTCAAATAGGTAGTGGGGAGTTACCTTTTGCAATACATGTTATGGAAGTTACCTTTCTCATCTTAGGTAGTGGGTAGTTATTTGCATAATGGATGTTCAAATAGGTAGTGGGGAGTTACTTTCTTCAAGACATGTTGTGGGAGTTACTTTTTTCATATTAGGTAGTGGGTAGTTATTTCCATAATGGACCTTTTTTATCTTATGTAGTGGGTAGTTATTTGGATAATGGATATAGTGGGTGTCCTTGAATGATGCAATTAGGAGGGAGTGAACTATTCACAACGTCTATAAATAGGTGGTTGGAAGACACAAAATGAATATGATATGCACATTGGGTTTTTCCAGGATACAAAATGATGGATGCATTAATCGATTTGGATTTTCATTCATTTCTTCTTCTCAGATTTTGTCCATGAATTTTGATGATCTTTGGTAAGATTACTATTTCAACTGGGTGTTATGATGTTGTATGCTTACATTGGAGTTTTGTTGACCTGCATTTGTATATCCACAATATCAATTATAAACGTAGTAGAAATAGTACACATAATTATGCTTACACTAACAAGTATATCCACAATATGTATAAATAGGTGGTTTGCAAAACACAAGGTAAACATGCTATGCCCCTTGGTTTGTTGCTTTATGTGGGAGTGCATAATTAATTCATGGGAATCGGATTTACCATGTTCATGCTATTGGCCCTATCAGGCAAAATTGGAGGATAAAGGTTCGTGTTGTTCAAATGTGGATCATGCCCGATCGATATTCAAAGGAAGTGATTACATTAATTGATATGCTGTTGTTAGATGATGTTGTAAGGAATGATTATTTACTTCCTACAATTTCTTCTTTTTTTAGTGCTAATTACTACTTTAGTTTTTTAGGGTGATAATATACATGCAATCGTTAAAGGTGTATTTGTTCAGCAACACAAGAATCATTTCAAAGAAGGAATTGCATATGTTAAAGGTGTATTTGTTCAGCAACACAAGAATCATTTCAGAGAAGGAATGTCATATGTTATTTCATACTTTTATGTGTTATTTGTCACTAGCTCTTACAGGGTAATAAGTCAACATTATAGGGCAAACGTTTTATTCTCTACCTCAGTTCATCCTTTCTCTAATGATGGAGACATTCATCGATTTGGATTTTCATTCATTTCTTTTTCTCGTATTTTGTCCTTGAACTTTGATGATCGTTTCTTAGTTGGTTAGTTCACTATTCCAATTGGATACTTAAGTGTTATATACTTGCATTTGATTTTTATTGACTCACACTTGTAAGCCATTTACAGATGTCATATGATTATTTACTGCAATCGGAGATCATGATGAGTGCATTGTGAGTGAGCATCCTCAGGGTTGACATAGAGTTATGTGATGCCAAGTAAACTTCTAAAATGCATTTTTCCATTAGGCAAAGTGTTATATATGACACGTTAACTTATTTCATTTTCTATGTTATGTTTATGTGTTCTTTACCCGTCGTTGTGTCTTTTAGGACGGTTAATCCTATGTTTCTAGAGGTGGAACATTTTCTCATGAGGTATGCCTGTCTATTCCATTTGCGGAGTTACATACGTTTTATGATTGGTCATGCAAAAGTAATTTTATAAGAATCGTTTAGGTCGAAAGCTATTAAAATTGCAACGAACCAACTGACATCGTGTATTTCCTCCCAACCAACTTTATCTGGAGTTCCTGCTGATGGATGATTATAGGAGGAAAGCATACCTTCGTTCTGGACCTATAGTGTGTTTGTGAGTGCAATCTAAGTAGGTGTCTTTAACATATGGTTGTATTTTGTTTAAAATTTTTCATTTCAATTTAAAATTTAAATAATATACTCACTCTACTGCGTAAAAAGTAGAGTGAATATAAAGTTTTTTAAATAATTTATTTTATCCTTCTAACAACCATGTTCATGCTGCATAAAATAACTTATCTAAAAAAATTAGTTTATGATCTACTTTATTCAATTTATGCTACATGAAATTTTAATATTTAGAAATTTAATTTGTAATCAATTTCCGATTAGATAATATAATGTTATTTTGTTCCAACTGAGTAATGACTGGTATTATATTATTTTTTATTATTTGGATAATTTCATCCTTTCATAGTTACAAATATATAATGTAATTTTTTTAATGTTTCCAATACTACTTATAATAAATTATTAAAATAATTTGTAGTTGAAGTTAAAAAAAAGGAAATTCTATGCAAGTAGTAGAGGTAGTGGGAAATTATATTCATCATGGAAGAAATAGTGGGGAATTACATTCTTAATTGTAAGTAATGAGAAGTTACATTTTTCATGACAAGTAGTGGGAATAAGGGTATGTTTTGGTCTCTACTTTATGTTTTAAGCATGTATTTAAACTAAGAAATATTTTCTCTATATGATATATTTTGAATAAGTTCAATATTAATTTTATATAGCAAGTCAAGATATAAATAATAGAACTTATTTAAAAAATGCAAGTAGTATACCATGGGGGTCATATGTTTGCTTTCTCACTTAGTAAAACAAATTCATAACTAAAAAATATAAATATTTGTTATATATGGTATGTTTTGAATACATTCACAATTAATTTAATATCAAAATAAAAATCTGAAAATCGCACGGGTTGCAAGCAAATATTATAAGAGGACATATAATTGTTGAACTTTTAAACTAAACATTTATAATTGAAAAGTTTTGAATATTTTGTAATGAAAAATTTGAATATTCTTAAAATAAGAAATATTTGTCATATAATATGTTTTCATACATTCATATATAATTAATTTAATTTAAGACATCAATATAAAAATAAAATTGATTACAAGACTATATAGATAATATTATTTATTAAGTATAAAATGTAAATCATACGGGTTCTAATCAAGCATCACAAGATAATACATTTATTTTTTATGTTAAAGCAATTCTCAAACTTTATAAGCATAAATCTATAATTTAAAAAATTGTCAAAATTCTTAAATAAAATTCCTTTTAATGGACATACCTAAAAAAAAATTCCACTTCGACCATAATGGATCATAGCGTATACAACTCTCATTGAGTTTGTTGGAGATATGAATAGTGATAACTTTTTTAATTTTTATATATTTTAAAGCAACATTAATTGAATAGTTTAGATGATACTGTAGTTTGTAACTTTGTACATCTTGTAGCTTCCACCCATATTATCCACTTTGCTTACCTATATTAGATGAGTTCTTCATGCATGATGAGTTCTATATTGTACCATAATTATATTTAAAATAAAAATATCAAATATAATAATAGGTGTCATACAAATAAAATAAGGATTGCATTTTAAAAAACTATCATCTTATAATTGCTTACTTTTACTGATAGTTACAATATTATCCATCCATCCCGTACATGGCACGGGCAATAAACTAGTTAAGTTGTAAAAATTGAACCCACCAAAGCCATATTTAGTTCACACAGTTCTAATAGAAATAAAGTGAAAGTGACAGGGCAAAGGAGACAAAAGCTAGGGATGGATGGCCTTGGCCATGGCAAAGGCGGCGGCAGAGGCGATGGCGCCGATGAGGGCGGTCTGGAGGGCACTTCTGAAGGGTTTGTTACCAGTGAAGTGTCCCTTGGCATAGCCAAAGACGAACAAAGCAACCAGAGTTACAACAACGGATGCCAGAACAGCATCGGTAGCTCTTGGAATGAACATGTAAGGCACTAGAGGCACAAGTCCTCCTAATATGTATGCAACAGCAATGGTCACTGCACTATGTAATGCTCTCCTTGGATCTGGTTTCTCTAACCCTAATTCAAACCTGCCAGTACAAATCAAAATTTTTTTTTGGTGATAAAACAACAGAAAGTATTTAGGTTAAAAGCTATTAGGCCAATGCTAGATGTTGAATAAATAAAAAACAGAGAGATAACTTTTAGGTATTCTAATAAATAAATAAATAGCCTCTATCTCAAGAAACTTTAGTACTTTTAAATTTCATAGCAAGGCTGTAGTCACCCAACCCCAAAATACATACACAACTTTGAGGCTAATAACAAGAGAAAAAAAAACTAGTGGGAAATCTCTGGACATGATTCTCCTGATTTAAAGAAGACAAATATATGTATCTGTACTTTTCATTAGAAAAATAATTGGAAAACCATATCTTTGAGTACAATATCATGTTAAATCGTACCATACAAATATATCAAAGTTTTCAAAAGTAACAGATAATTCAGTTTTCTTTCATAAAGGTGCAACCATTTATTTTTACTAAATACGTGTATTTTACCATACAAATATATCATATTTGTACATTTATTATCTGTTAATTTTTGCAAGAAATACTATTTGAGACAGTATTAACCACTAAATATGGATATCTCTCAACGTGATTTTAAACATTAAACCATCACATTGCATTAGATCCCACCTCAATTGCTAAACCAAAATTTTTGCAGCAAAGGAACAAGAATTGATGACCTGTCCATGTGCAACCGATGATAGGTGTTTGAAAAGTGGACCAACCGGTTGTCTGTAATAGACCACGCTCATGAACCGAACTCTAGACCTTTACTCCTTGTCCACTTTCAAAAAGTTGAATCCCCCACTCCTAAGGCCTTGTTTGGTTGGGGGGAAGGGGATGGGAAGGAATGGAAAATGAGCCCCTCCCCCTATTTGGTTGAAAATTTTGGAGGGGAGGGGGTCAAAAAATCAGCCCCCATCCCTTTCCCTCCCCTCCATTTGCTTCCCTCCAAAAGTGGGGGGTTTTGGAGGGGAGGTAAAATTTAGGACAAATTTACCCCCTCACATTTCTTATATTCCATTAATACCCATAGCTCCTTAAATGCTTCTCACGTTTCACCATTTTGCTTCTTC